>RCUC01001844.1:0-10472 GCA_003697995.1 Taxidea taxus jeffersonii | reverse complement strand
GTCCCACGTGGGGCTGGATCTCATGACCCTGAGATCCTGACCTGAGCAGAAATCAAGAGTCAGATGCTTATCCCGCTGAGCCATCCTGGCGTCCTCTCCCATTGTGACATTTTAATTTTTCAGTTCCTACACTGTATTTTGATATGACAGAATAAAGTCTAAGTGAAGAATTGTTTGGGTAACTCACAATATTTACTAATAGATTTATTCTCTTGTGATCACACTAGTATTTTGTGACCACAACCTGACAAAGACACAGTTAACTAGTACTGGTGAGGGAATAAAAATTCTCATTAATATGCAGCCAGATTTTAGGTTGTTAATAGGACGAGACCGAAATAACTAAAACCTAAATAAGTACGCATTGCTTTAGGTGTTGACCTCTGACTGTAGACACTGAGATCAAAATCTTTTAGAAAAGTGGAATCCAGAGGTGGAGAGAGAGTGTTGACACAGTGTTGCCCGAATCCTTCTTCTGGCTTGCACAGGAGGATAGTTGAAACCACCACTTTATAACCATCCTATGAATTAATGACAGATTACCCATTACTTACTCCAAACCCATCTCAAACAAACACCAGGGGTCTTACTTTGATGGGTGTAATCACATCCTTGGGTGAGACACCGTCGAGTAAGGACAAGAGAGGAGACATTGGTGAGACTTTGAATGTCAGTTTTATGTGGTTTATTAGGAAAATCATTGTCTTAGTTGTACAGAAACAGAAACTAGCAGGGATTTGGGGTATCGAAGTCACAAAAAGAGGAGGAAAGGAGTAGAAACACACATTTTGGTGGTCACCTTTCAAGAAAGGCTAGCATTAACAATCAGCACTCTACTTTGTTGGGCTCACACTTTGGTGATGGATGGGGGATTGTGTTGTTGTTTTCCATTCAGGATCAGAGGCAGGATCTCAGGGACCAGGCGATCTGTATTACACTCCTTAGCCTGATAACCAGTGTCGTATCACCCTTGGTGACATTCAAATCCGGGAGGCCTGTCAAGAAGAAAGGAAATCTTATTAATGGGACAGTTACCTGCAGCATCTTCCCAGAAGTCGGCCGGCCGCCTAGCAGCAGCACTGCTTCTTGCAGCAGCACTTCTGCTGGCAACAGCACTTGTGCTGGCAACAGCCCTTCCCACAGCCGCAGCCACATGAGCCGCAGCCACAGGAGCGGCGGCAGCAGCAGACCACGGGGGTACTGCAGCAGCCCCCGCAGCAGCCGCAGCAACAGGGGCAGCAGGAGGAGCAGCAGCCCACGCGGTAGCACCTGCAGGTGGTGCAGCTGCCACAGCCGCCACAGCCGCCACAGCCACCACAGCTGCCACAGCCACTGCTGCAGCCACCGCAGCTGCCACTGCAGCCGCCACAACCTCCGCAGCCACAGCACCCCATGGTGTCAGGAGAGTAAGGACTCAAGAGAGGTGAGGAAGGAGACTCAGGAGGTGAGAGAGGTCTGATGCTGCCTTCTGCTGGGGGAGCCCCTATATACTGGTACCCCCCCTTATTTTTCAGCCCAGTTTCCATGGAAGAATCTCACAAGACCTTTCCTTTACTTCCTTCTTGAAAACCCTTGCCACGGTACCATGCTATTTTTAGCACAGCAGCAGGCTTAGTAAACTCTGAGTTTTCTGTTATGAATGAAACCATTGTGTGCTGCATCATCCCCGGATGGAATGTAGAAAAATAAAGGCTAAAGTGGAGGAAAACAAGTAGTCCCAGGGGCTTGACAAAGATGGGAGGGTCTCATTCAGGATCCATCAGAGAACTCTCAGGGGGGGGTTCCCGTACCCAAGGCAGAGCTTTCCCACCATGCCGGGCAAACAACATGGAGAGCCAAAAGCATCCTGACAGCCTTCTGGTGGACCAGCGGTAGATCATGGAGGGCATTCTAAGTCTTCCTTCCCTGGCTTTCAAAAGTAAGTTTATAAAAGAGGAGTCCCTTGTAAATCTAGGGACACGAGTATTCTGAGGGGAGTGCAGACCCGCCAGAGAGGGGCTGTGTCCCTTCCAGAGCTGCAGCCTAAGCCTGGAGAGAGACTAGGAGGAGTGGCTTCCTGTCTGGTACCTGGTCTGGAGTCTGGAAAAGGTGGGCTCTCCCAACAATCCAGCGAGAACAGCCTCTCTGGAGTCCTGGTCCCTTCCTCAAGCTCTCCAGGTCCAGAGAGGCAGCCACCAGGAGGGCAGTCCCTGCATATAAACATTCTCCTGGCCTCGGTTGGTCTGAAACGGGGGCCTGGCCACTGGCAGAGGACTTCGGAGCAGGCTGCCCACAATTACATCTTCAGCATCTGAGACTATACAACCTTTTTTTTTTTTTTAAGATTTAATTTATTTATTTGACAGAGAGATCACAGGCAAGGAGAGAGAGAGAGAGGGAGAGAGATGGGGAAGCAGGCTCCCTACCTAGCAGAGAGCCTGATGCGGACTCGATCCCAAGACCCCCGGAACATGACACAAGCCAAAGGCAGAGGCTTCAGCCCACTGAGCCACCCAGGCGCCCCAGAGACTATACAACTTTTTAAGAAAATTTTAATGAGCAAGCAATTCTTGTGAGTGAGGAGTCTCAGGCAGCCAGGAAACGCCGATCCGAGGTTTAAGGGGAGGCAGAATACATTTAGGGGAGCCTACTTTTTCTCTTTTCAATCCAGTTTTCACTCATCCTTTCAGAAAGTTTTTTGTAACAGAGAGGTGTGTGGTGAATCCCAATAGAGAGAAAAACAGTGTTTGTTGTTTTCCTTCCTTAAACCCGTGATGCCCAGGAAGTATATACAGAAACGTGGGATCTTACCTGGCTCTAGACTCCGAACCCCATGGCTATAAAAATGTAAGGATCGTTCTTAAATGTTTCAGGAACTTACTTAACTCAACAGCTGTCCACTGACTACTTCCACGGGCCCAGGCACAAGGGGAGGCCCTGGGGCAAAAAATACATACGCATGTACATTCTCATGGGCACACACCTCTTTGAAGTGTGTTCTAATCCAAATATAGATTTAAGAGACCCGTAAAGGTTAAAATTAGCAAGGTTGAGGGACCAGGACTTCAACAAGGAAGGGAGTAAAGGCCCCGGGAGACCTTTCCTGGGAAGACGGATAAGCCACACGGCCCTGTCTCGGCCTGTAGACGTGGTACATGAAGGGCTCCCCCAGCAGAAGGCGGCACCAGACCGCGCTTACCTCCTAACTTTTCCTCCTCTCTACTCCCTCCTGAGTCCTCTCTCCTGACACCATGGGGTGCTGTGGCTGTGGAAGTTGTGGCAGCTACGGTGGCTGCTGTGGTGGCAGCAACAGTAACCCTGCGGTCTGCTGCTGCCACTGGCCCTATAGCTGCAGCTCATGTGTCTTGGCTCCTGTGGCTCCTGTGGCTCCTGTGGCTCCCGTGGCTCCTGTGGCTCCCGTGGCTGTGGCTCCCATGACTGCAGCAGTGGAAAGGGCTGTTGCCAGCAGAAGAGCTGCAGTAAGAAGCAATGCTGCGGCTAGGCCAGTGCTGTGCAGTCTGGCTGGGGCGTCTACTTGCTCCCATCGCTAGGGCTCCCCTCCATCCCCTCTGTCTGCTCCCGCTGTCTCCCTGTCACCAGAACTTCCTGGGAATTTTCTCTTTGGTTAAGTATCTCAGGCTCCGGAGTGTGGGTGAGTCCTCACTTTCTAGGAGCGCTAGCAAGAAGGTCTCCTACAAGGACAACCAGGGGAGAGAGATGGAGAACATCTTCATCGTTCATCTGTGGCTCTGGCGGCTGTCGCACTTGGCAGATGTTGGCAGCTCGGCTGACCCTGGGAGACACGGGCCTGGTACCTGCCCCAGGTAGGAGTCATGGGGGCCAGACTCCCGCAGCCTGTCTGCTGTTCACCGGCTACTTGCCCTGCTGTGAGACATTTACCGCTTGGGGCTCTGTGTTGGGACCTTGCTTGCGTGTCTTCTCTTTTTGCTTTGGGTGACTCGTGATTTCCCACCTCAGAAGAATCTAAACAAAAGGAATCATTAAAACAAAAGATGTGAGTCCTTCCCCATACCAGAAGAGCCTCCTGCAGCAGCCCTGAGCTCAGACCAGTAGGATCATTTTACTCTGTGTTCATGGCTTTTCATCAGGGTCCGCCTTTCTCATCTCTAACTACAATGGATTCCTGATTTCTCGGCTGCTGCTTGGTATATCTAGTTATAGTCCTAATGATCTCTACTAAACTCTACTAGGTCATCCTTAAAACACTGACTCCCAAAAGCTTCTCATTTGGTGGTTACCTCTTGGCGAGGAAGAACGGGTGGTGTTGAGCCGGGAAGAAAGGGCTCCGCTGGGGTTGCCTGCATTTATTGTGAATGCCAACTACTTCTGTAAATTTAATCAACATTATATTTTTCATTATTTTTTCTGTTTCAAATCTATATTATAACCTGAAATATTTTCTTTTTTTTTTTCAAGAAGGTCTCACGTAAACTGACAGTAATAGTGAAGCATACACACAGAGCTTGATAAAATCTACCTCCGGCATCAGGATGTCTATCGTGGCCACCCAGGCATATTCTTTCCAAGGCAAAGTAATTTCATGAAAATACAGATTTTGGATACAATTTAAATTTGACTTGGGAATGGCATCCTTTTAACGAGTGGATTTCCTCAGTTGAATTTAGAATATGGATTTAGCCACGAAAGATTAATTCTCACAAGTATTTAGCCAACTCAGGTCTGCCTACAACCTAAATATTCCCTGACAAGAAATCATAATACCACTCCTCAGTTAGAACTTTATTTCCACATGAATTGTACACAAATCAGCGTTTGGAGCTATGAAGCTTTGAGGAAAGCTCTGCTCTCCCATTTGCAAAAGGGGTTTCCCATAGAGGATTTCATACACACCACCACAATCAGCTTGCATGAAAGAAGCATGGATAGGGATAATGAGGAAGTTTGGCCTTCAGAATCTCTTGAAGAGCTTTTTTGTTTTGTTTTGTTTTGTTTTGTTTTTTTCCCCAGTCCCCACTAGCTATCTTTGAAAAATGAATAGCAATCTGTTGGCATGGGCATGGAAAAACTCCCTTTTCTACAATATTGGCAAATTGCTAAATGGGGGACGCCTCAGTTGGTGGCTCAGTTGGTTAAGCGGCTGCCTTCGGCTCAGGTCATGATCCCAGCGTCCTGGGATCGAGTCCCGCATCGGGCTCCTTGCTCGGCGGGGAGCCTGCTTCTCCCTCTGCCTCTGCCTGCCACTCTGTCTGCCTGTGCTCGCGCTCTCTCACTAACAAATAAATAAATAAAATCTTTTAAAAACCATGCTAAATGGTACTACTTATCAGGATGGCAATTTAGCGATCTGCATATTTTTTTTTAAAGCACATGCCTTTCTTTCAACACAGAAATTTCACATCTTGGACAAAGACATATAAGTGGCAAGGTGATTCACTGCTGTGTAGTTAAAGACCAGGACAAAAAACCTAAATGTCTGCCATTGAGGTCACATTAAATGTTATATTTATACATCAAAATACTGCACAGCTGTCAAAAAGAGTGAGATTCTGGGGTAACTGGGTGGCTCAGTCAGTTAAGCATCTGCCTTTGGCTCAGGTCATAATCCCAGGGTGCTGGCATCCAGTCCCAGTTCAGGCTCCCTCAGTGGGGAGCCTGCTACTCTGTCTCCTCCCTGCTTGAACTCTCACTCACTATCTCTGTCTGTCTCTCACTCAAATAAATAAATAAAAGCTTAAAAAAAAAAAACGAGTGAGATCCCATGGTGTCTGGGTGGTTAAGCATCTGCCTTCAGCTCAGGTCATGATCTCCAGGTCCTGGGATCCAGACCCACATCGTCAGTCTCCCTGCTCTCTCTCTCTCTCTCTCTCTCTCTTGCAAATGAATAAATAAAATTTTTTTAAAAAAAGAGGGGGTGAGAGGCACCTGGGTGGCTCAGTGGGTTAAAGCCTCTGCCTTCGGCTCAGGTCAGGACCCTAGGGTGCTATGATCGAGCCTCACATCAGGCTCTATGTTCGGCAGGGAGCCTGCTTCCTCCTCTCTCTCTGCCTGCCTCTCTGCCTACCTGTGATCTCTGTCTGTCAAATAAAAAAAAAAAAATCTAAAAAAAAAATTAAAAAAGAGGGGGTGAGATTCTTCAAACTTAGAAGGGCTTAGAAGAGATGATTTGAGAGCTCAACAAGATCATTTATGTGACTAGAAACTTACCCAAAGTATTATAACATGCAGTCAAGGAAAAGGTGTTATCAGCAAGTTGTGCATGAGTGGGGTGGCTATGTGGGGGGGAGCAAAATGGATTAGGGTGATTTTAGAAAGAAAAACCTAACTGATGGAAATCCCACAGGCTTTTGGATGGCATGAGCACCCCCAAGCATTATAGTGTTCCTGTGACATCACCTCCCCCAGAGAAGTATTAATGCTTCGGGGAATGTTCATACCCAAAGAGAGAGGTGCTCTGAATTCTGCTTCAGGGGACTCACTGTATCTCTTCAATTACACAAATGGTTCTGGGCCTGAGGCTGACGGAGTCTAGGCAAAATCGTGGCTATGACAGTGACAGTGACAGTGACAGTGGCTTCATTGCTGTGTGGGACACAGGTGTCTCTTACTTCCAACTGGCCAAAGTGTTCAATGTCCCAGACTTTGGGTTGAAAGTAAAGCAATTTGGGAAATAATCAGGAAATTCTTATAATCCAGTTAGGTTAATCTATAGGTTTCATTAAATAATCCATCCTAAACTTGTTCTCTGCAGGTTTTCAAATTCCTATAGGTCCTTAAGATGTTCTTTAGTTGGGGATGTGGATCAGCACTGTCCCTCAGATTTCTTAGGAAACACACCCAGATGAGAGGAGCTAGTCCCCAAACACATTCATGCCAGAAGTGAAGATGGTTCCACTCTCCACTGGTAAGAATGCTTTGCCAAACATGGGGAGATGCCACCCAGACACATGAAATGCTGCCCTCACTTCTTCCCTATGTCCACCTACCATGACTTCAGACTGTGGAAACTGACACGAAACATTTAGAGAGAAAAATGAAGGAAACAGAGTGGTAATTCCCTCTCTATTTCAAAACATTTTTATCTGAATTTAAAATAATGTAAGTTCATTATAAACAACATCAAAATACAGAAAATTCTTTTTTTTAAGATTTTATTTATTTCTCAGAGAGAGAGAGATCAAGAGAGAAAGCACAGGCAGGGAGAACAGCAGGCAGAGGCAGAAGCAGGAACCCTGCTGAGCAAGGAGCCTGATGTGGTACATGATCCCAGGACTCTGGGATCATGACCTGAGCTGAAGGCACATGCTTAACGGACTGAGCTACCCTGGCGTCCCAAAATATAGAAAACTCTAAGGGTGGAAGTTAACATTGCCTATAATAACCACTTCCACCTGTCCTATTTCCTGCCACTCTTTTCCTAGGCTTTTATATTTTTCCCCAATATTTTTATTTTGGAGAATAACAAATCTACAGGAAAGTTGTGAGAATATCACAATAAGATACCATTCATTTAAGTTCATCAACAAGGACCATTTTGCCAGAATTGTAGTTTTCTCTCTCCCTTTCATTTGAGAATAAGTTGCAAATATGAAACTTCACCCTTAACAAACTTGACCCCAGCATGTATTTTCCAAAAGAGATCTTCTGTAAAACTACCACACAATTTTCACACTTAAGAAACTTCACAGTGATACATGCTACTATGTAATACACAATCTTCAGTTTTTCTATCCCAAGAATGCCTTGTATTTATACTGACAATTTTTTTTTAAATTTTTCAACCTGGCGCCAACCAAAGATGTATTTTAAGTTGGCTTTCATCTAGAATGGTCCTCCAACATTTTATTTTTGTCCTGGCAAGTTGTTCTTGCAAAATCACCCTCAGAATGAATTTGTTGGTTCCCTCATGATAAAATTCAGGTTAAACACATTTGCAGGAATACTATACACATGATTTTCTTTTCCCCTCAGAACATGCCATTGGAAAGTTTGTGATGTCTGTTTATCCCTTATTGGTGATGTTAAATTCGATCAGCTAATTAATATGATGTCCACCAGACATTCCAACTTACTGCCCAACCCTCCTCTTCCTTCAGGAGGCCCACCTGCAGCTTTGCTCCCTTTGGAGTCACAAATCACAATTCAACTCCACTGAAAGAAGAAGGATTCACCTGCCCCAGGTGAATCATGTCCTCTCAACATGTCCTATTCTGAAATCTGTCAGGGCTGGCTCAAATGGTGGAAGGTAGGAAAATCTGTTCCCTTCAGGGTCAATTCCACTTTATTCCCTCCCAAGTGGGTAGGGTCTGCCTCCTGCCCCCAGGGTCACAGCAGGACAATTACCTAAGAACTCAATTAACCAACAGCCCTCCCTCCTGATGCTTGGAGTATTTAATTCCAAGATCACAGGGGATGTGGCTTGGGAATATTATGCCTCTGTTGAAAAGTGCCTTAACTCGATCCTATTCATTTTCACATTCTCTCCTTCATTGGGGGATTAAAACTGAACTGGAGCATCTCTTCTAGAGACTCAAACCAGTGCTCCAGACCACTGGAGGACTGGCTTGGACAAGAGGACCCACACTGCCTCCCCTCCCATCCCCCACCCCCACCCCAGGCAGGTAGGCCCCTGAAGAGAAACAGGTCTACCCAAACAACTCCAAAGCAGCACAGCAAAGGAAATATCTGCCAGGTCCCATGCCCTGAGGGACTCTCTCACTGCCCCCCCACTCCCCACCCCCCAAAAGAGCTTCCTAAAGGTGGAACAGCACCCATCCCCCCCCTGACATAGTCAGTTGTCAAGGCACAGTACAGTAATCTTTCTGCAGAGAAAGTCAGGTGATCTTATCTCTACCTTGCCCTCCTCAGGGGGCCTATGACACTCACCAGCCAGGCTGAAGTTTGCAATGACCTGGACTGACAGTTGAGATGAAATCCACCCCCGCCCAAGGCCTTGCTGAACACCTGCTCCCAGCCCTCTCCTCTGCTTATAGCCCCACAGTCCTCAGCCCTCTTGACACTCACAACTGGACACCTCACTCCCTCCGCACTTCCTGTTCTGTGCTCAAATGTCTCCCACCTTCACCATGACCTCATGACATCACATTTACATACTTTATTTTTTAAAGCCTTGACATCATGGTCTAAAATGTTCCTCACCACCCCAACGCTTTCTTCTGCACCGCTACACCCAGGTTAGTCCTACCCCTAAAACCTATGCTCATCCTTTCTTTGCTTTTCTTTGGACACGGATTTATTACATCTATATACATTCCTTCCTGTGAATACATGAAATTTCATTTGTGCATCTACTCTCTGGAGGAGGGGAATTTCCGTTGCTTCTAGGTTTTGCTGTTTTTGACAGTGCTGCTATGAACATTTTTGTATCTATCTGTAAGAGCATGTATGGGAGAATTCCTACACACCCTAAGGGTGGAATTGTTAAGTCTCATGGAAATAAATGAAGATCAACAAGAACAAAGGTTATTGATTGAGAGCTCACTAGGGCAAAGGGATTCTTGCTTGCATATTGGCAGAGGCTTTCAGGTGGAAAAGGAGAGGCTCCCAGTGTGGCCAGATGGGAGCCTGGTGCAGGAGGAAGTTGAAGGCCGGCCAACCAGCAGCAGGACATGCTATGTGACTGGTTGAGGTGGGCATATTTGGCTCTCTAGTTGGTCCTAAGTTGCAAGCAAGGACCAAAATCTGGGAAGCTGCCAGTGACTGATCAGGTCCTGAGCAGCTGGCGCTGATTATTACAGGATTTATTACTTGACTTCCTGGATTGTTTGCTGGAGATAATGGTCATGCTTCTGGAAGCCTGACCTGCAGGTAGAAGATGGGCTGCCTGGGCAACTTGCTTAGATAAAGGCTGGTTTCCTTCCTGCCTGGTTGCTGCTGATTGTAGGTGAGAGTTCTGTTTTTGTATATGGTTCAGTCATTGACCATTTGTATGTTCAGTCTTCGGTCTCTAACATACCATATGATATGCTCATTTCCTTAGTGTTATTATCTCACTCCCACGACTAGGAAGTTAGGTCTATGACAATGACACTTTTTATATGTCTTGTTCACTGATGTACTCTTGTGCCTAGAAGAGTGTCTAACACATTGTGGTTACTCTCTATGCATTTGTAAAATCGGGATATATAGTGTATCCATAAAAGTATCATGCTTCTGGTGCCCATGTCTTATTTCCCTGTTATCCTCAGAAGTAAACGTGTATCGTTCAGACCTAATCACCTTCTGTTAGTGCAGGAATGCTCCCAGCCTTGGATTTTTTTCCTGTGTCCCACCATGCCCACGAGTGTATGTCCAAGTTAGTGATTCCCAGCGGTAGGATGAAGCAAATTCATCTATTTCATATTATTTCCTCATTCTTTTGATGTACACATTAGTGCTAAGGCTGGCAAGTGGTAACAAGTAATGCCCCTCCCAGCAGGCAGTATCACCCACCTTCCTCTGGGTGTCTGTGAATACAGACTTGCACCAGGCAAGAGGTACCCATTTCTGCTCGA
>ML093452.1:39957-96774 GCA_003697995.1 Taxidea taxus jeffersonii | reverse complement strand
TGTCAAATAAATAAATAAAATCTTAAAAAAAAAAAAAAAAAAGAATGTGTCTTCAAAGTGTTTCCCAGTTTTCCCCTTCCTTAAAAGGAGAAATTGTTCAGGTCAGCAACTTTATTGTCCCCGTTGCACCTCAGTGGTGCTCATGAATGTGGCTGATCCTCGCTGCTGGTTCCACTGGCCAGAGACCATCTCAGCTCTGCAGCTACCAGGGATTTTTTGGCACTACTTTGTCCTTCCTCAGTCCAGATTTTGATGTAGGTTAGTTGACATCCTTCTTTCTCTTCCCAACTTTTATATGGATCTTTTAGAAAACTAAATATTTTAAAAATTAAAACCAAAAAACCTCAAACACAACAACAGAAAAACTGCATATAAGTGGACCAACACAGTGAAAAATGTTAGGATTTATTGCATGTCTACTGGGTTCTAGGCACTGTCCCATGCAACAAGGATATGAAAATATACCGAATAGTCATTTGTCTTCATTCAGTTTACATTCTAATAGATACTTCACAAAACAATCAAGTTAAAAATAAATATATACAGGCATGCCTTGAAGATATTGTGTAGTGTGAAAGTGGCCATAGACAACGTGTAATAAGTAAATAATCTTGGCAATGATCTAACAAATGTTTATTTATAAAAAGAGGTGATGGATCATATTTAGCCCACAGGTTTGCAGTTTTAGACTGATCATATTCTGTTGTCCGAGGCAGGGAATTCTTTTTTTTCCAAAAGGAAGAAACAAAAAAAGAAAGGAAAGAAGGAAGGAACCTTTGCTGTCAAGGCAGAACAGAGCATTCTAGGTGGAGGGATGACCACAAGTATTAACTTTAAGTTATTTACTTTTAGTGTTGGTTCATTTATGGCAAAGTATTAAAGTCTACACATCATTTTAGTTTCCTCTTTGTGATTAAGCATTTTTGTATGACATTTTCTCTCTTTTCAAAGCTTTCCATATGATTTAAGTCTTTTATTTTTATTTATTAATTTTTTGGGCATAAGTTGTTTAGGAATGAATTTCTTTTTCTTTTTTAGATTTTATTTATTTGGGAGAGAGAGAGAATGAGAGAGTATGAGAGGGGAGAGGATCAGAGGGAGAAGCAGACCGCTGCACAGGGACTCCAGGATCATGACCTAATTGAAGGCAGCTGCTTAACCAACTGAGCCACCTAGGTTCCCCTCCAGTTTTTGTTTGTTTGTTTATTTGTTTTTGTTTGTTTTTCTTTTAGATTTTATTTATTTGAGAGACACAATAATGAGAGATGAAACACAGCGGAGGGAGTGAGAGAGAGAAAAGCAGGCTTCCAGCAGAGCAGGAACCCCGATGTGGGGCTTTATTCCAACCTGAGCCAAAGGAAGACACTTAACAACTGAGCCAGCCAAGCACCCCAGGAATGGAATTTTGTTTTCAAATAGTAAAGTTCTTTGTTTTGTGTCTTAAAATTTATTTTTTAAATTTTAATTTATATTTTAATTCCAGTATAATTAACATACAGTGTTACATATATTGTTCAGTGCTCATGAAGATGATTGCACATTTAATGTCCTTCACCTCTCTCACGCATCCCCTACCCACCTCTTTGTTAGCCATCTACCTGTTCTCTATACTTAAGAGTCAGTTTTTGGTTTATTCCACCCCCCTTTGTTTTGTTCCATAAAATTCCACACAGGAGTGAAATCATATAGTATTTTTATTTCTCTGACTGACTTATTCCATTTAATGTTATGCTCTTTAGCTCCATCCATGTTGCGAATAGCAAGATTTCATTATTTTTGACTGAATAATATTCCACCATATATATACATGTATATGTATGTATGTATGTATGTATGTGTGTGTGTGTACACACACACATCATCTTTGTCCATTTATTTATCAGTGGATACTTTGGCTGCTTCCCTATTTTGGCTATTACCAATAATACCACAGTAAACACAGGAGTACATATATCCTTTTGATTAAGTGTTTTGGTATTCTTTGGGAAAATTTCTATTAGTGAGATTCCTAGAACAGAGGGTGGTTCTATTTTTTATTTTTTGAGGAACTCCATACTGTTTTCCACAGTGACTTGACCAGTTTGCATTCCCACCAACAATGCAGGAGGGTTATTTCTTCTGCACATCATAGCCAATGTTTGTGTTTTTTTTGTGTTTTTTTTTTTTTTATTTTAGTCATTCTGAAGGTGTAATGTGATGTCTCATTGCAGCTGTGGTTTGCCTTTCCCTGTTGATGAGGAATGCTGAGCATCTTTTCATGTGTCTGTTGCCCATTTGTATGTTTTCTTTGGAGAAATGTTGGTGTATGTCTTCTGCTTACTTTTTAATTGGATCATTGTGTGTGTGTGTGTGTGTGTGTGCATGTTGAGTTTCTAAGTCCTTTATGTATTTTGCATAACAACCCTTTATTGGATATGTCATTTGCAAATATCTTCTCTCATCCAGTAGGTTGTCTTTTAGTTTGGTTGATTGTTTCCTTTGCTGTGCAAAAGCTTTTTATTTTGATATAGTCTGAACAGTTTGTTTTGGCTTGTGTTTCCCCTGCCTTGAGAGACATATCTAGAAAAATGTTATGGTCAATGTTAGAGAACTTTCTGCTTGTGCTCTCCTCTAAGATTTATATTTTTCAGGTCTCACATTTAGTTTCTCTATCCATTTTGAGTTTATTTTTATGTATGGTGTAAGAAAGTAATCCAGTTTCATTCTTTTACATGTAATTGTCCAGTTTCCCAAACTCATATGTTGAAGAGACAGTCTTTTTCCTATCATAAATGTTTGCTTCCTCTGTTGAAGATTAATAATTGACTTCATAATCATAAGTTTGGGCTCTGTGTCTATTTTTCTGCCAGTACTGTGCCATACTATCTTGATTACTACAGCTTCGCAATAAAACTTGAAATCTGGAATTATGATATCTCCAACTTCATTTTTCTTTTTCAAGATTGTTTCAGCTATTCAGGGCCTTTTGTGATTTCATACAAATTTTAGGATTGTTTTTAATAGTTCTGTGAATTTTGATATTTTGATAGAGATTGCATTAAATCGATAGCTTTGGGTAGTATGGGCATTTTAACAATATTTGTTCTTCCAATCTATGAGTAAGGAATGTCTTTTCATTTCTTTGTGTCATCTTCAATTTCTTTTATCAGTGTTTTATAGTTTTCAGTGTGCAGGTCTTTCACCTTCTTGGTTAAATTATTCCTAGGTATTTTACTATTTTTGGTGCAATTATAAATAGGACTGATTTCTTAATTTCTGTTTCTTTAGTAGTATATAGAAATGTGACAAATTTCTATATATTGATTTTATATTCTGTGACCTTACTCAGTTCATTTATAAATTTAAAAGTTTTTTGGTGGAGTTTTCAGTGTTTTAATTGGAATGTGTTATGAGCAGATAATGGGTCTTATAAACATTAGTTTTGGAAATGTTTTAAAGATTTCATTGTGAACAAGTACAAAAATATTTGAATTATTTGTCAGTGCTTCCTAAGCATGTACGAAAGAAAAGTATATGTTTTCACATATGTGTATCTGAATGCATTAGTATCCATGAAGCTTATATAAATGTAAATATATGCTGCTAAATTCTAAACTTTTCTACTAAAATAAACTGTGTTCAAAATGAACTTGAGCCATATGATATTGGTGAAAATATCTTAAAAACAAAAACAAAATGAAACAAAGTTTTCATATAAGGACCATAAAGTTCATTAGATTTTGCTGGTTTCACTCACACTTAAACCCATCCATTCTGTCCTCCCCTGCTGTAGCAGTGACTGGAAAGGTAAAACCACATTTTCTTGTCTTCTTTGTGGCTAAGAAGAGCTACTGTACTTTGGGAGAAGGGCACAGAATTTGGAAGTGAAGCAGATGTCACATTCTTGAATTCTTGCTTTATATAATTTGTATATAATAATTTGTATAATAATATGAAAATTCCATTGTATAACATGGCTCTTTATCCTGTTTAGTTCTATATCTATTGCTTTCTTTTCACTTGTATCTTCCTGGTCTCTCTTTTCTCATAAGTATCTATAGTAGTTCATGCAGAAAATCACTGTAGGTATTTCAAGGGAGTTTGGCAGTTAAACATAATTGGAAAGGCTAAGTGAGGGGAAGTCCACCACTTGACTGTTGTTTCCAAGGTTATATGACCCTAGTAGCAATCTGGAATCTAGGAAACTGCTGCTGCTTCTACTTTCACACTGCTATTTACACTCATGATTGGTGTACAGACCCTGGAACTGGAGCCCAATACCGACAAATACTCACAGCTCTGCAAATCATTTTTGCCAGGCACCACAGCTGCAAGGAGATGGCACCTACCTCACTTCTCATTCTGTGGCACTGCACTTCATTGACAGGAGCTGTTTTTCAACAGAACTCTAACTACAAGTTGGATGGAAAATTTGTTTTTACCTCTAGTCCCCTCTATACAAGGAGAGAACAGAATTGATGGGATGGGGGTGAGTGAAACAAACAATACCTAATGCCCATGTTCCTAATAGGCAACCTCTCTTTATTACATCATTTAAGATATTTTGTGCAAATGCCATAGTTGAAGCTATTTTTTAAGCTCAGTCTGGCATTTTTTCCCTCTCTTAGTAGGAAAGTTCAGTCTTTCCATTTTTAAAAAGTTTTTATTTATTTAAGTAATTTATACACCCAATGTGGGGCTCAAACACACAACCCTGAGATCAGGAAGCGCATATTCTTCCAAATGAGCCAGCCAGGTGCCCCTCAGTCTTTTAATTTTTTTTTTAAAGATTTTATTTATTTGACAGACAGAGATCACAAGTAGGCAGAGAGGCAGGCAGAGAGAGAGGAGGAAGCAGGCTCCCTGCTGAGCAGAAAGCCTGACTCGGGTCTCAATCCCAGGACCCTGAGATCCTGACCTGAGCTGAAGGCAGAGACTTTAACTCACTGAGCCACCCAGATGCCCCAAATGTTTGAAACAGTATGGTAAATTAACATTATTTCTCTCATGTCCTATTGTACATAAGGTGGATTGAATATTTTTTTTCTTTGTACCTTTGCCTTATTATTGATGATAATTCAAAGTGCTATTCTTTCCAGTCTGTGATCCCTATTCTTTTAATATGAAAACAACATACCAACTAGTTCCTTCACTAATAATCTGCCTTCCTACTCACCCAGTAAGATGTATCCTTGTGAAAATAATTGTTTTCTCTCATTCCTTATCTCTCATAGAGACCTCTAGAAAGTTTTTAATTCTCCTCCTCATATTTCATCTTTTTTTTCTTCCTTTTCTTTTTCTCCTCCCCTCCCCTTTCTCTTCCCCTGTTATCTACTTACCTCCAACTCTGTATCTTTTTGATAGTGAAATGTGTTGGGCACTTATACCAGGTATTCCTACAAAGTGTATCAATAATCATTTATAAATAATAGAGATTCTACTCAAGACTCCTATTTGACACTTCTGTGACCCATTCTTATGGAGTTGACTATTATCCATTTAGATTTCTTTTTTTTTTTTTAAGTTTTTTTTATTTATTTGACAGACAGAGATCACAAGCAGGCAGAGAGGCAGGCAGAGAGAGAGAGAGAGAGAGGGAAGCAGGCTCCCTGCTGAGCAGAGAGCCCGATGCGGGGCTCGATCCCAGAACCCTGGGATCATGACCGGAGCTGAAGGCAGAGGCTTTAACCCACTGAGCCACCCAGGCGCCCCTCCATTTAGATTTCTTAATAATTGGATGGATTGATAATGGCATTCATTCTCATAACTGCTTCCTTTTTTTCTCCATACAACTTATTAAAATAGTTGTTCATTCATGTAGAGGCAGATAAAGCAAAATTACTTATTATTTTGATTCCAGATATATATCAAGAACTAAATACAAGAATATTGTAGGAAAACATATGAATTAGAGGAAAAAATGAGAATTGAAAGGAAAAGAACTGTCAGTCTGACAGGGGAAAGTCAAGTATTTGAGGTCTTTTAAAAAATGTTATTTCCAGGGGTGCCTGGGTGGCTCAGTGGGTTAAAGCCTCTCCGTTCGGCTCAGGTCATGATCCCAGGGTCCTGGGAGCAAGCCCCATATCCCCTCTCTCTCTGCCTGCCTCACTGCCTACTTGTGCTGTCTATCAAATAAATAAAATTTTTAAAAAAAGTTATTTCCAGTGATATGGAAGTTAATGCATAACACTGCCAGAGGATTGTTGAGGTTGATTGGATATTAAATAATCTTATTTTGAGAGGATTACCAAGACCACTCTTTTTAAGTATTTTGTAAATTATAAAATGATATAAAATATAAAATAATATTTAACCTCTTTTCTCTTCTACCTTGTTTGTTCTTTTATCTTTTCTTCTTTCCAACCTGATTATCATTATTTAGTTATTGCATTGCCAAAGTATAATACCAATACCAATACTTAATTATCAATATTAATATCAGTGTGTTATTTGATTATTTAACATTTACTATCTATTAGAGGTATTTTGAAAATAACATGTAAATTTATCATAGAACATAAAGAAGTATAACTATGAAATATCAATTTTAACAGTATTGTAATTCTAATATAAATTATTAACAGAAAAATATGCAAAGTATAATATCACATAAGTGAAGAATATTTAATTAATCATAAAATGTTAAGTGAAACAATGTTATACAACTTTATTTTGATCCTTGGATATAAATATGTTATTTGTATGATATTCAGACATGGGGTACATTTTCTTTTTTTTAAGATTTTTTTTTTTTTATTTATTTGAGAGAGAGAATGAGAGATAGCATAAGAGGAGAGAAGGTCAGATGGAGAAGCAGACTCCCCATGGAGCTGGGAACCTGATGTGGGACTGGATCCCAGGACTCCAACATCATGACCTGAGCTGAAAGCAGTCACTTAACCAACTGAGCCACCCAGGTGCCCATGGAGTACATTTTCTTACTAATTTTCCAGTTGCTTAAAAATTGTTTTTGACTCTATATGAGTTTTTGATGAAGAATTAGTTATAATCCAATTCCAAATACTGCCCCCTTGACTTTTTCATCTTAAAATAATCATCTTTTTCTTGATACTTTTGAGATCCCCAGATTCATTATGTATAGATGGATATTTCAAAGTAGAATTAATTATATCATTTTTAATATTACCACATTAATTTTTAACTTAAAGTCTTTACACTAGAGGAAGAATTCTTATTATTCACACTTTGTTTATTACCTTTTACCCTTCCTTTTGAAAATTCTGAAAATATAAGATAATGCACATTTACTTGATATACAGTTTTAATGTGTACATCTCTACTGGTACACTTTTGTGTTCTATACATTTTGAATATATAGAAATGGAATTTTATACTAAAAATTATGGGTACTGTATAAACTTCAATGCATATTAGAACATGGGATATTTAAAAATGCTTTATAGTTATTACATTAACTATTATGATCATCATTATTATTTGATATTTTTAGGAATGCTGATAAACAACAGGGTAAAAGAGATCCTGAGTGAGTTATACAGCCTTTTGAAACAGGACAAAGTAGTCAAAAACTCAATTAGAGAAGGAAGTATAAAAGTAGACACAATTTATCTTTACTTGAATAGACATTGATAATTTCTCTATTTCTATCTCTGTCTCTCTCCCCTATCATTCTATTATTATAATCTATCTTTCTATCTATCATCTATATATCATTTTTGCACCACTTTTTCTCCATCTTTGAGAATAAACCATGAGGAGACTAAAATTTTTCCTTCTACAATTTGGTATTATTTGAACATATACAATACATATAATAGTAAAATTACCTCTTAACTGTGTGAAGTCATCAACCAAATTTTTCCTCATGTAATGGTATTATCCCTAACCTGTTTATACACAGCTATAGACAAACAAATACATACCCATACACACAAATGCAAACTGACAGAAACTTTTTACTGGCTGATCTACTCACATTAACTGCCCTATTTTTCTTAATCCCATTCAGCTAGTGATGGCTGTGTGACACACTTCTGGAAAATTAAATGTGGGAGGATATCACATTCTCACTTGGATTATGTTAATAGAAGCCCAAGTTACCTATAACATGGACCCTTTCAGTGAATTGTCCACATCCCAACTATTTTAAAGTTATTAATCTGGTTCTATCCACCTAAACCAGAAAAGTGACATTGCAAATAAAATAAACTAAATAATAATGTTAGATATTTGGGTAGCAAAAAGAATAGCTTGCATTTACTAATTAGCTAGGGATGAAGGCTGAAGAACATAGATCAAGATAAAGAATAAAAAGTCAAAGGCAAAAAAAAAATGGTTTTCTGCCTTTGAACTGACTAACCCATGACTTTACAAGGCAAAATCAAGAATCCAGGACCACAAGTAATTTGGGGAAAATAAAATTTAGTTGACTACAGGAAATTCAAGGAGAGATCTCATAGGTAGTTTTATATATAATCTAGATTTTTAAGATAAGAATTGCAATAGGAAGGGCGCCTGGGTGGCTCAGTGGGTTAAAGCCTCTGCCTTCGGCTCAGGTCATGATCCCAGGGTCCTGGGATCGAGCCCCGCATCGGACTCTCTGCTCAGCAAGGACCCTGCTTCCTCCTCTCTCTGCCTGCCTCTCTGCCTACTTGTGATCTCTGCCTGTCAAATAAATAAATAATAATTTTTAAAAAATCTTTAAAAAAATAAAAAAAAGAATTGCAATAGGAATATACAGTTAGGAATGATGGTAATTGAAGATATACAATTGTATATATTCCTGATAAAGACTGAAGTGGCATGAAGAGAGAAGATAGTCTGAGAGAAAACCTGAACTGTAGCTATGTCTTAGGGTTATAAGGAAGAAAGTGAGCCAGGTGCTGAGAGGAGAGTAATGGCCAAAAATATAGGAGCCATGTGATGGCAGATTAAGAAAAAAATTCAGGAAAGAAGGAAATAATGAAGATAGTGAATGGTTTTTATTAAGTATAGGAAAGCAGTAGTAATTCCCAGCAGCAAGAAGGTTCTATATGGTGTAATAAGTCAGAAGAGAGTCTATCAATAAATGAATGAAAACTGAAGATAACAAAGACGTTAATTCCTTTTAGAGAATTGCACATTAGGGGTGACTGGAGGGTTCAGCTGGTTAAGCATCTGCCTGTGGCTCAGGTCATGATCCCAGGGTCCTGGGATTGAGCCCCCCATCTTGGTCCCTTCTCAGTGGGACTGCTCCTTCCTCTCCCACTATCCCTGCCCCCCTCCTTGTGCACTCTCTCTCTCCCTCAAAGAAATAGATAAAATAGTTTAAAAAATAAAGTGTTGAACATTAAAGAATGTTGGGTATAAGGAGGGGTTTAGGACCAAAGCAAATATTTTGTATTCATTTGTTTTTAAGATGTGAGGAATGTGAATATAACTAAATGTATGTGGAGACAAGAAAGAAAAGGAAAAAATAAAAAGATAGTTACAGAGAAGAGATTGGATAAAAAACATACAATTAACAGAACAAGATCCTAAAAAAAGGAGGAGGTTAAATGATCCAGAGAAGCAAAGTAGGAGAGCTAAGATTTGGACAGGAAAAGGGACGAGTTTTCAATAATAAAAGGGGAAGAAAATAAAATAGATGTGTGTATGTGTTGCAAGGAATATTTGCAGATTCCTGTGAAGTAACTCCTGTCTTATGGCTTCTATGTTGTTTCAGAAGGGAATAATGTTCTTTGTGAATGGTTGATGAATAAATTTGAGGGTTCAGGGACTTGAAGACTTGAAAGACAGTGTGGAGAATTGAGTGCTGATTCCAAAAACATAGATGGATTTCCTATTATCATGGAGAACTTATTTGAAGTTGCAGATAAAACTGGTCCCATATTCGACGTTACATAACTTTTCCCCGGTATAATCAGTACAGGTTTCTCAGAGTTCAGTGAGAACATACTTATATCAAGACTATTGCATTTTTTTAACCTTTTGAGGAACATTTCAAATAAGATGTTCTTTATAAGAAATTATCTGATCTATGTCTTTACCCCTTCCAAAATCATTTTCTTCTGCTTTTGTGTTTACTTTATATTTTGTACTTAACACCATAGCACTTTTCTTAGCACATTGGACATATTCTTTTATGACCCATATCAGCTGATAAATAAAAAAGCCCTTTATTTATACTTAGAGTTCTAGTGTCCTGTGCATTTCCTGGTTATTATCTGCTTACTGCTGGTTAAATTTGACAACCTAAAAGAAAATATTCCTAAGATTTTATCAAGACTGGTTGTGTAAAAGAATATTTTCCCAGATATCTGTTGGGTTAAAACAGGAAAATACAGAGTGAATTTTTATGATAAATCACAATGGAACATTTACGTTGTGAACACTAGATACTTTATTCACTGATAAATCTAAAATGTAAAACTCTGCTGGCTGATACGTAAATCAAATGATGCTATTGAGCACTTGAAATACAGCTAGTTCAAACTGAAATGCATTTTAAAATTAAAAACAGACTAGTTTTAAAAGCATAGTATGAAAAAAAAGAATGTCATCTATCTACTTAATATTTTATATTGATTGGACATTAAAATTATAATATTTAGATACATGGAAATAAATAAAATATTAAATTAACTTCACCTGTTTCTTTTAACTCTTTGATGTGGCTACTAGAAAATTAAAAATTACATATGTAGTTCTTATTTACAGCTCACATTATATTTCCATTGGACACCAAGTGTCTATATAGAAAATAATACCAAACTAAACCTTATAGTTGTGTTGCCTTTTATTAATGCTTTCATTTTTTTATATAATGGTAGTAACTGTCTAATATCTCAGATAATCCAATTTGCAAGGGTGACTAAAGAGTTTCCATATTCTGAATATGACATACCACATAATACATTCAATTTTTATATGAAATTAGTTTGAATAATTGCTAGAATTACAGTAAGAGTATCAGAGTCAAATGCTTTAATAATATGCTGTCTTGAAATTATTCTCATACTAATTATCCATATTTTTCATATAATCCAATATCAGCATTTTGTTCTTCTTACAACTCATTGAATTTCTAATTGCAATGTAGAGAAAAATTGAAATTATTTAGTAATGTATTTACTCTTGTGATAAGATATCTTTTGAAACAGGATAATTTTTTAAAAATGTAAATATTAAAATCCTGCAGTGGTCATCAGGTTCTGTAATAAAATACACATTTATAAATCTTACTTATAAAATGGTAACAAGGTGAGATATATGAAAAGAAACAAAATTTATATGACTAGACACCAACATAAATTATAGAAAATGATGTTTTCAATAGTCTGTAATAACATTTAAACATTAGAAAATAGTGTTTTATAGCTTGATGGCATATAAATGAAAAATTGTTAGCTGTTTATGAAAGAACATATCATCTTTGTTCTTACATGTGTTTACAAAATATGAACTCTATGTTTATCATTTATGATTGCTACTGCTGTTATGAAAACTTATTTATATATTTGAAGTAATAATCTGAAATTCAGTTAGATTTTCATAATATTTCTTAAGCCTGACTTCTATTTTCTTTATATTTACCATCTGTCCATAATGCTATTAAAGCTGTTCAAAATACATTGTACCATAACACACAATTGAAACAGTTTATAAAAATGTTTTTAGATAAATAATCCATATATACTATAGTCAAAAGACTCATTTTCTTGTATTTTTATATTTTTCATGTAACTTTCATAAGTAGTGTGTACACTACTGAATATATTACTTTATTTATCTTAAAATCCTATAAGTTAAACAAATGATATGCAAAACAAATATTTATTTTACTGATACCTGTAATATTTTTACCATAAGAAGTAATCATTTGTGTGGATACATCCTCAATTTTAGTTAATAATAAATTATTTAACAGAATCAAGACTTTATTGGTATTAAATATTAGGTACCAAACAGTTGATAATTTAAGTTTTCTCTTATAAACCAATGCAATCAGAATGATAGCTAGATCCCACTTAAGCCAGAATTATAAGCCCCATTCTGAGGAGGAACAATAGATATAACAATTATGTAAAAATAGATATTTCCAAATACCTATCATAATGATCACTTGCCTTATTTGTGGTCACTTTTGTACATTGGATTATTTGGAAATCAACACTACCATTGAAAATAAATGTGAGTATTAAAGAAAGACAATATAAACATAAATCTTAATTTAGTATTAAGAATTAAGAATTCACATTAAGATAGTCCACTACAAACATAGTTGTGTCCACATATGTAATTTTAAACTTTCTAGTAAACACACTAAAAAGATAAAATGAAATCAGGCATTAACATTAGTAATATAATTTAATATGCCCAATATGTGCTTATTTAGAATATAACATTATAAATATTAGAAATTTCTAAATTTTTACTTTTTTGGTACTTGGATACCTAAATATACAATTTATTTTGTACTTACAGCACATATTAATTCAGACTACAGATTTCAAGCTCAATAACATAATGTGGCTAGTGTCTAATGTTTTAGTTGGCATAGTTTTTGTTAAGAAAGGTACATCTTCATAATTATACACATATGTTTCTATATATATGTGGATTATTTAATTATCAAATTTCTAGAGCAAAGAGAAATGTGAGAAAAAATGTGGAAGAATTTCAAGAGGATAGAAAGAAATGACCTTTTTTCCTCACAGAATTATCTGGTTTTGATTTGAGTTCATAGTAATAGAGGTCAGCAACAGAAATTGAAGGAAAATGGTGAAAATCAGGTCTCAATAGTCAGCCCTGACACAGAATTATGAAGGAATTCTTTATCTCTAGTTCTGCATAGAGCTCATTAGTCTCTTGGACCATAAGAAAATAAAACTACAAGAGTATGAAAGCTTTATATCATAACCATGGACAAAGCTTCCTCTTCAAGAGAGCCAGAGAAACTGGGCAATAAGTTTTACCTATAAAGCATATCAAAAAATGGGAGCTAGGATAGAAAAGAAGAGTTAGGTCAGCCATCTAGTGCAGAATAACTGACATATTGGTTGAGATATTTTTCTAGGGACTGCTTTAAGATGAAAGGAAGGAGGGAAGAAAGGAAGGATGGAAGGAAGGAAGGAAAGAAGGAAGGAAGGAAGGGAGGGAAGGAGAGAGAAAGGGAGGGAGGGAGGAAAGAGGAAGGAAGGAAGAAAGGAAGGAAAGAAGGGAGAAAGAGAGAGGGAGAGAGGGGAAGGAAGGAAGGGAGGAAGGAAAGAAAGGCATTTTGGTGTAGGAGTGTGGAAGGTAGAAATCTTGCTACTAAAACTGTAAAGAAAACTAAGCACACAGATGTTTATACTGCATATATTTGAAATTAAATAGTAACTTTCTTATATGCAGTAGTTGGAGATGGTTCTATTTTGAATACCTAAACTCATATAGCTTCACTTCTGTCATTTGTATTATTAATTACTGAAGCAGTAATCAGTTTTAAAAGTATATGTAACTAAATAAATAATCCCAAACAGAAAAGAAAGTTGCCAGCAAAGGTAGAGAAGTGAAAAAAAATATCATATTCAAGAGTCATCATTTGACAGAATGAAGTAGAGTGGCCATGTTAGAAGGAGAAGAAACTGAAGCAAATGGAATCCTTTATGTTAATACAAAATTCAAGCTCTAGTTTTTTGGCAAAATCAATAGTGGAAGTGGCAGCCTTGTAATGTACTCAATAATAAGGATTTTATTTTTAATCAAGTCTTTGAGAAACCATATGTAATAGGAAAATATGAGAGACAGCATTAATTAGTAAAATACAAAGTCACAATCAAGTTCAAAATTATTATTAATCAGTGGGTAACACTCTATGGAAATAGTAGCTACCATAAGTCCTGTAAGAAGATTCAACATTGTTTCTGTCCAGATATATTCAAAATATAGCTTACAGTACAACAGAATAATTTTAAAATGCTGAGGAACTGCTTAATAGAAAGAAGTATAGACACTTTCAATGTACTGTATTGTATTCTGAGCAATCAGTTGTAAATTAAAGTGATATAGTTTTAATATCATTTCCTTTAGAAAAAATACCAGAATACTATCCCTGTCTTGATCTAAAGCTTCATGAATATCTAAGCACATAGTATTTAAGAATATAAATGTATGTGCAATTCATTTATAATTGTAAGTAAATAATTATATAGGTAAGTCAACTGACCAATTATATATTTTTTTAAGTCAACAACAATTTGGAGAGCACTCTTGCCTATGTGATGCTGAACTAAATTTTGTAGTGTAAACTAAGATGAATAAATGCATGATTCTAGTTTCAAGTATCCTACAGCATAAATTAAAATACATCTAATCAATATTTTCATAAAATAAACTAGAAAAGGAGAAAGTACAGAAAATGCAGTGTTTAATAAATCATAACAGATGAAATCTTAGCTAATGCTTCCTTATTGCCAGACTGGCTAGTTAAAATAAGGGTAAGCAGTGAAAGGTGATGGTCCTACAGATATCATAGGGCGGTCATGTCTTCTATCAGTGGTTTGGATCTGCAAAGCTGGGAAGAAGGCAAGCATAGCTGAGATCCAAATTCTGGTGTTGTGCTGCTTGCCGGCTCACACCCATCTTTTATTACTCACTTTCTGGATCACTATTACAGAGAAATAATAGGCATAGCCAAGATTAATCACCAGTTGTCTCTGACTCCAGAGCTGGGTTCTAAAATAATGTGGTATTCTGCTTCTGCAATGTTCAAATGCTATGAGCCTATGCATGTTATGCAACGAAAGGAAGAAAATTAGAAAATAAGTGAAGTTCATAATTGTAGTAAAAGAAACAAGACAGCGCTATGGTAAGAGAGCTAAAGGAATACTATTTTATTCATATAATATAATACTATAATATAATATAAAGTTTAAAGTTTACTTTTTGTGGAAATTGTCCTTTTTAAATTTTTTAAATTATTTTTTAAAGATTTTTTTATTTACTTGACAGAGAGAGATCACACAAGTAGGCAGAGAGGCAGGCAGAGAGAGGGGGGGGAAGCAGGCTCCCCACTGAGCAGAGAACCCAATGCAAGGCTTGATCCCAGGACCCTGGGACCATGACCTGAACTGAAGGCAGAGGCTTTAACCCACTGAACCACCCAGGCGCCCCTGTCCTTTTTTTAAATCTAAATATCAGAAAGTAAAAGGGTACCTTCAACAAATTTATGAAATTTAGAATAGCTTACTTGGGGACATTTTTTAAGATTTTATTTATTTATTTGACACAGAGAGAAACATAGTGAGAGAGGGAACACAAGTAGGGGGAGTGGGAATAGGAGAAGCAGGCTTTCTGCTGAGCAGGAAGCCCAAGGCTGGGCTTGATCCCAGCACATTGGGATCATGACCTGAGCAGAAGTCAGATGCTTAATGACTGAGCCCCCAAGGTGCCTCTTCCTTAGGGATATTTTGTCAAGCATCTCTGGCAATATTCTTGAGAAAACACTGACCTAACATTTTGTTTTGTTTTGTTTTGGTTGTTTATTAGTTTTAGTTTTTCTTTTTTGTTTTCCTTTTTTGAGAACATGAAACAGAGAACCTATTTTATTCTCCTTTTGATCTCATTTTAAATATTTCTCTAGCATCCAAAAGTATTAGTGATTTAATAACTGTTTTTTTTTTCTAAATACAACATTGTGGTATCTTTTTGTATATATTTTTGAGCAACCCATGTTCATTTACATTCCTGCTTACATAAGTGGTTTTAGCAAGTCCATAGGTATAATTGGATAAGCACTATGTGGATCTCTCTAATTAGAATTTTCAGTAAGTTGAGCAGGAACAGCTTCTACTCTGATATGCATGTGTAATTTCCACTAAAGTGAGCAAGCATAACTAAGGACAATGTTTTCCCCTTTGAGCACTTTGAATTCTATGTGCTCCAGATGCTATGGAGACGCCTATGACTCTTTCCTTATTCAAACTGTTGATTTGTTATGGCAATATAATTCCTTATGAAATCACTTTTGTTTGTTTAAATGAAGTTTTAGACCCCTCCAAAGTAATATAAGTTCTGGTAATAGAAGCGTTAACTTTTCAGTGATGGAAGAAATATTTGCTAAGTGAAATGGAAATATTTTTCAAGGCCATCATGCTTCTAGTTTGATGATTCTGGACAGGATGCTGATACTAGCTGGCAGAAAGATATGAACATCCCCACAGATTAAAATGCAAATTTTATTGCTGAAAACAGCAATACACAGAAAAGCCATAGAGCCTTTCAGCTTTCTGACAGCAGCTTGCCGAATCAGTGCACTGAATCACTCAATATCTTTAAGTGTCTATCCTATTCTGGAATTCTCATAAACATCTGCTTGCACTGTACCCATGCCAAGTTCCAGTTTTAAGAATATACAGTCTTCAAGATTAAATAACTGTTGGGCTAAGCACTTTCCTAGAGTAGATTGTGATCGAATATTCTCTTAATTAAAAAAAGAGGGGGGACGCCTGGGTGGCTCAGTTGGTTAAGCAGCTGCTTTCGGCTCAGGTCATGATCCCAGCGTTCTGGGATCCAGTCCCACATTGGGCTCCTTGCTCGGCAGGGAACCTGCTTCTCCCTCTGCCTCTGCCTGCCTCTCTGTCTGCCTGTGCTCGCTCTCTCTTTCTGACTAATAAATAAATAAATAAATAATCTTAAACAAAAATAAAAAAAGAGGGTGGGGATAAAGTACAAGGTGATAATGGAACATCATAAAGAGATCTAGGCCTCAGAGATATAATTCCAATTCCAAAAAAATCACAATTTGAACTTGATTTTTACCGAAGTAAAAATGAGTATTATATTGCATACAAAAATTAAAATACTTTAGGGAAACCTGGTTGGCTTAGCCAATTAAGCATCTGCCTTTAGCTCAGATTGGCATCCCAGGGTCCTAGGATCAAGCCCTGCACTGGACTCCTGGCTTATGGGGTATCTATTTCTCCCTCTCCCCGACCCCTTCCCCCACTCACTCTCAATTTCTCTCTCTCAAATAAATTCATGAAATCTTAAAAAAAACACACATACACACACTTTAATTCATCAATAGGAATAAGATACAAAGGGGATTTTCAAACAATTTGCTTTCCAAGTGATTTGTAGATACCAGGACCTCTACTAGGTTGAGTAGATACAAAAAGGACAGTGAAATAGTCTGACCTTCAAACACTTAGCCCCTAAACAACAATGTCCAGAAAAATGTGATAATATCTTGTTTCAATGGCACTTTTTTATGCTCAAATTGGTTTTGTTGCAATTTCTCATTATAGAGAAGTAACTCTTCCCTAAATGGAAGAAAATTTGATTTTGAGCTGGTCCTTGGTGATACACATTCAGAAAAAGTTGAGTTGATAATCACAAAATGTAATGCTGTTAACACCTTATAATAATCAGTTGTTCTTTTGAATGGAGTTACTAAGAACACCAAATTGGATCTTGGCTAATGTTGGAAACATAGCGATACATTTGAGGCTCCTTTTTCTCCCATTCTTACTGACTTGATTTATTAGAGGATACACTATAGTCACTTGGAAGTTTATTAAGGTTTACTCAGATACCCATTAATATTTATTTTTTGGGATGTGGGGATAAGACTTCTAGAAATCTCTGATCTTGTTTTTCATGTTTCAAATTAAAGTTGTAGAAGAGGACTTTAATTTCAAATACATAAAATACCTTCTCATTATCTCATGTACTTCAAGTAAAGTCACGTTTTTTGCTTTTGATTGAATTGTGTGCTGTACAGTCAAGGCTGAATCATATGTAGACATTTACTATGCAACATATTTTACATTCAAGTTTCTCCTATCAACCAATAAAATTCTAGTTTATATTAATTTGGTATGGCTTAGAAAAGTATAATTATGAATGTATACATGTAAAAATCCTTATGTATATTTTTAATTCAAATTAAATTATTATTAGGGAAGTTTTCATTTTATCATTTACTTTTTAAGTTTATTCATGCCTCTGTTTTTCTTCATTACTTTGAATAACCTAGAGTTGCTTTTGCCTTTTCTTTAATTCTATTTATGTGTACTTTGATTTTGTTCCTTCCTCTTATACTATCTCTAACTTTGATTGAGATTTTGAGTGTTACCTAGCATAAATAGTTAATAAAGCACATTTCTGACATTTTCTTATGATGTTCTTTGTTGCTAATATTTTCCTATTATATCATTACTAATACCGAAAAGTATGAAACATGCATTGTATTTTTACAGATCTGTTTCTGGTTTACACATAGCAAAAATAATCTCATGTGGTAGAAAACCCAAAGGGAGGCTAGAAAAATAAAGATACATTAATGTGGTTATTGTTTAATACTTAAGAATATATATCTTCCTCTTACAGGTGGAAGGAGGTCCTACAAAAGAGAAGAAGGCTGAATGTTGACCTGCAATCTGAGGAAATAAAATGACATGAAAGAGTCATCACAAACTAGTGTTGACTTAATTTTTTCACTGTGTGAGTGAGTCCAAGTGTTAAAAAGTAATGGGTGCCAGACCTAGGCATTAAAGACAATAGTAAAACAAACTATGCATGGTTGTATTAGGTCATTTCAGTACAGTCTGATTCCATTAATAGTTTTTACAATTACAAAGAGGGACTTTGTTCACCAGTGGCCATGCATGTCAATGAGAGATATAACTGCCATCACCCAGAATTGATGGGAGAAAAATGGTCTCAGAAATGTAGTATCTCTTTCTATAGATTCTTCTATGAAGAAAAACTTTCCACCAGCAAGGACTAATTTTAAAAAAAGTGATTTTGGAGTTTGCATATATTTGATATTTAAAAGTGGTAACGTGAAAAAGTAATGCCTTCTCTCAGTGAATGACCCAACCTTACAAAGCCAAGCTTGTATATACCTATAAATCTATGAGTTGAGGGAGACACACACATACATATTCCATAACACACATACTTAGATTCAGGTAGTCATAGCGTCATTTAATATTTTTCCTCCCCAGAATCTTACTGATGATTTTAAACTTAGTTTTAATGTTCTCTTTCATCCAGCTGATCTGCTTGAAGAGAGAACGAGGGCAAACACAGCATATCTCAAGAATTCATAGTTCCCCAGACATCAGAATGATCCTGGTTAGATTCCAGCAATTATAACTCTAACCACACAGTTGTTACAAGTCACTGATAGGGAATGATCAACACATGACTGGTATATTTTGAATGATAATTCTTTCATTTTTGTCTTAAAGATCCAGACTGTTCATTTCCTCTGGCAAAACTTACCTCACAAAATTCTGTGACTTCAATATTCTACTTGAACTCCATGCTACTATATTTAAGACATTAAATTCATTCTGTGTTTTAAAGTGAATTTGGTGAGTACAGTTCCCATTATAACATTTCATCATAATTTGTCACATATTTGATAAATTTGGAAGGCATTATAACACTTATTTAATTAAAATAATCTACAATTGAATTGAAAACAAGATGAACATGGGTAGTATAGATACATATTCATATATATATCTAAAGGGCAACATAGAAAAACAGTCTTTGTAATAAGACAATGAGTGGGAATCAAGTAATGGTGTACATAATTATAAGTAATGGTATTATATATTATAATCCAATTATCTATGTATAGTTTTTGAAAATTTTTGAATAGTTAACATTTGCCATGCACTGGACTAAGCTCTTCATATCATTCTATCCTCACAGAAATCTGCAAGTTATGTAGTAAGTCCTAGGAGACAAAAAGATAATGACAAGATCAGTTTGGCAGTTGGAAAACAGTGAATGCAATGGCTGAGAATCAGTATACCTTGGGAATGAGGTTTTTAGAGAATTTTGTGCACTCAACTAAGATCACTAATCTTGTATGTTGCTTAATGTATGCCATGCATTGCATGAAAGGCTGTACACGTAAGAAATAATGCACTTTACACTTATATGAACCATATTGGATGGGTCCTTCTATTATCTCCTTTATAGTCAGTATTGACAATACTGAAGCACAGAGTTTGACTTGGCCAAGGTCACACAAAAAAGTAAGTGGCAAGGCAAATTTTCTCAGGCAGGAAATGGGGAGCCATGGTGCCTGATTAAGCTGCACAAGAGAGGAAGGAAATAAAGATTAAAGGTTCGGAGTTTTTGAAGCTAGTGAAATGGGAAAATTATTTCACCACTGTCAAAATAGGAAGTCAAGAGGAAATCCAGTAGGGAGGACTTAACTGAAATAACATGCTTACATGCTTACATGCTTTCTTCTACATTTCCAAGACATCAAGGAACTAGGTTAAAATTCTCAAGGGCACAATTATGAAAATTGAATCAAAACCTACTCTTTTTTCTTCCTTCCTTCCTTTCTTTCTTTCATCTGTTTTTGTTTGTTTGTTTGTTAAACTTTACTTGACTCTACAAAGACAGAATCACCATAAGAATGCTAAAAATCCTCAGAGGAATAGTTCTAGATGATGTATTATTAGAAAATAACCTCTAATTTACATGTAAGTGTCAGATTTTACACAGCCAATTTATATATTTTTGAGTTAGCTAGAGTGTTGGCAAAGGATCTGAGCATCTCCTGTGGAGAGGGGTCAGAGTTATTATCTATGGATAGGGAACCTCTAAATCAAGTCAGGTTCTATTACTTACTCATTTGACTGTCTTATAGTTTCAATATGTTCATTTTATTTTATTTTTTTAAAGATTTTATTTATTTGACAGAAATCACAAGTAGGCAAAGAGGCAGAGAGAGAGAGAGAGAGGGAAGCAGGCTCCCCGCCGAGCAGAGAGCCCGATGTGGGACTTGATTCCAGGACCCTGAGATCATGACCTGAGCCGAAGGCAGCGGCTTAACTCACTGAGCCACCCAGGCTCCCCAATATGTTAATTTTAAACATGTGAATAACTTTAGAGATAACCAGATTATTGATTAAATGAGATAGTACACGTAACTGGACTTTGTAAATTATTATGTAAATGTGTAGGATTTGTAAAATAAGCCCAGTGTCCATGGGTATCCTATGTAAGTGGCAGACAGATACTTTTACTCACAGAGGAACAATAGAAAACTGAGTTTTCTTTGTTGGCTGAAGGAAACTGATCTCATTATAAAATAGTTCAATTTTCTGGGTTTTGAGTTGTGTGTTTTAGAATATTGGCAGCATTAGTCAAGTCAACAACGATATGTGATTTTTGTTTTGAGAAAATTATATGGATCATCCCATGTTTTATTTTAAATGAAAACATTTAGAAACAATGTATTTTCTACATTGCCTTAGCTTTAGTGTGTGTTGCAGGGGGACTGAAACCAAAACATTCTGGCCTTTGAGGTTCTGCGTGTGCTTACTGAATTTGTAGTTTAATCAAAATAAATAGTAAATTATTTCCATAATTTCACTCTTAAATCCAGTCACCCATTTCCTTAATATTTTAAATCCCTGTTACTTTTATTTTATTGCAGGACACTGACACTAAACTAGACTTCAAAATAGACATTTGCCTATTTTAGTAATTTCTGTCTGATTTAAAATGTTCCATTATTTATCTAATCTTCCTGGTCATTCCGAACTCTCCAATTTGGAATTTTTACAGTTCAAAATTAACTTTAAAAATATATTATAATGTTAGAACTTCAGCCTTAAAAGCACAATGCCTAACCACGCTAGAATGTCATTGAAGAAATGTCCTTGACAACTACATTATCAAGCGACATCAGTTGAGTTGCTAAAGGTTAAGACTGACAATTGCCTCTGGTTGATGCTCAAATGGTCACTGGGCATCCTGGCATTTTATTTATCTTATTTCAATAGAATGAGAGTTTAAGTACACAAAGTAATTACCTGAAGGCTGAACAGATTGAGCTGGATGTTGCATCCTCATCAGGATTCAGTAGCAGTTAAAAGAATGAAAATGAGCATAAAGTGGAAAGGAAATAAAAGATTGGCATACAGAAAGAAAAATCCATGTGATCCCTCAATTAATATGAAGAAGAAACAGTGTTTGTATGACTTTAAATTGTTCTTTTCTACCACTTTTTAGATTGGCATATGACTATAAACTTAATTGCTTTGAAGATTTCTAGCTATTGTTCATGAAAACTTAAAGAACCAAGTCTGGTCAGAAAGGAAACAGATGGAGGGGGCACTGCCATATACCCCTCTGTGAGCTTTGTCACTACATTGTCATTCAAAGCCTAAGTCCACAGAGGTAAAACATCGCAAAAAGAAACATGCACCACCCATCATAATTGAGCAATATACAATTTTGTCATAAAATCCAGCTGTTTATGTAATAAAGATCCTCAATTCTGTCAGGTGATTTTCCTTAAATTAAAAAGATCTCTGAAATAAATCCAGCTTATATTAAAAGAAAACAGATGTTTTATTTTATATTTACTCAGACTTGGGTTGACAACTAATTATTTTACATGTGAGTCTGGGAATAAATATGTACTGCAGTTTGTTTCTCAGAATAATAATAAAAAATAAAGTTGACAAGTGAAACAAGTAATAAATTGACAACTACTTCTTATAGGAAATTCTTTGTAGTTGTCATGAATTTCAGTTATGAAATACTGTCACTAATTTAGAAACCTAGAAATAGTTTGTATAGATAACATTAAATGTAGTTGACTATTGAGAGAGAACTTCATGATTGAGCTAGGCTGAATGTATTTTTAGTCTGAAATTGCTCTTTGAGCATACACATAGCAGTGGGAAAAAATCCACTTGAAATGTGGTGAGTGTGTCATAAACACAAGATAAGCAGTGTGAAATAAAAAAAAACAAGTCATACTTCCTAAGGATACATGATATAGTTGCATAACAAATAATAAAAAACATATACAAATACTTTGTAGGATTCTTGTTAATAGAATGAATGTATGGCTAAAAATGAAATAAATATTCATTAATACAATGCTAAATTATGGGACATCCCTAAGGTGAAGTAACATATAGTCCTAAAAAAGAATGAAGGCAATTCATTTGCAGTTAACATAAAAAAAAAAAAAACTTTATAAAATATACATATTTTAGAACAGGCTTTCTAGTATAATCCCATTTGTATGTAAATAACAAAAAATAAATTAGTAAGTTTAATTATTTAATGATTGTAAATTTATATAAATAAATGTAAATAAATATAAGTTTTTTAAAAAAAGGCAGAAACAGCAATTACGTCTAGGAACTGATGGATATGAATAGATACAGGTTCCTTCTAATATTTTCCTTACACTTTTCTATAAAGTTGGAAATGTTTAGCATGATAAAATATTGAATGTATTGCAATAAAATAATTTTTCTAAAGATGACTGCTCCGTTTCTCTTCACCCTTAATGGTGTTCATCTTTCATAAACTCTGGCTTCATATATCTTCAGCCCTTCAAAAACACAAAATGCCCTTTGAGGATTTATTCCAAGGTTTTCCTATGAATTTTTTTTTTATTAATTTGGTAATAAACATTCTTTTGTTAGAAAATTTATATATCTAATTTACCTAATTGAAAAACTGATTTCTAGGGAACATAGTGTTTCTGTTTTAAATCAATTAGAACATAGTGATGTTGGACATTCAATTTAAATCTCTCTTAGAAGATATGTATAATGACTTTTTAATGAATATCCTAACAGCACTTTCAATATTCTAAATTATTTAGTATTGTTTCAAATTTAATAACCATTTTATTATCTATATTGTATAATGCTGCATATATAATAGTATAAAGAAATCATTTACATCTGAGATTAAATATTTTACCCAGTGAAGATATAATTAAATGACCATTCTACACCTGAATGGATTTTCCCTTATAGATTGATCTCTGTCTTATTCCCTCCTGTGATTATAAGCCTTCAAATAATTAATGATGAAGCAAAACTATTTACTGAAAGCTTTGAAATTTATATTACCTAGAAAGAGAAATATCATTTTCAAACACGAAAACTAGCCTTGAAAAATCACATCAAGCTAATGTTGTCTATCTCCAGCAAAGATTGGGAAAACTAAGCAGTCACGTACTATATATACTTTGACAACTTTATGTCAAAGTTTAGGAGATATTAACAATTTAGAATCAAAATATCTATGAAGTAATTCGATAAAATTTTACCTGTCTCTTGAGATTGGTAATGACACATTTGCCACAAATGGGGGAAGTTTGGGGGTCATCAGTTTTGAGACTAATATTCTTTGGTTTGTAATTCTTGGGATTTGAGGCTGTGGACCAGTGGAGACATTTATTAAATATAAATAAACAATAAGCAAGTAAGTAAATAAATAAAATGAAAGCCAAGGAAAGAAACCATGCTTGAGTTGCATCACAGCCTTTGGTGTATTGAACCACCCAGGGTCAAGCATGTAACAGAAAAAGAGTAGAGGAATAAGATACCAAGATTTGAAAAGGAGCCATAAGGGGGACTAAGAAAAAAAGGTGAGGCTGAGTAAAAAAAAGACCCAGTGAGAGTTTGTCATGGAAAGTCGGAGAATTTCTTAAGAAGATGGAGTGTGCAACAACCAAATGCAGCAGGAAATTATGGATGCAGATTAAAATTTTTGTTAATGACACTTTCCCATAGACCTGATTTCCTGTCAGTGTCCTTTTATGCAATATTTGCAAAGCTATTAAAATAGTGAGTTGCATGTAGGAAAAACCATGGGAGTGTTTGATAAAGTTTCAGAAACTGATTTAGTAAGAGTCAGATTTCAGCGGACTGAGAACCAAAAGCAAAGATAGCAAATATACACTCTTCTTTCAGAAGTATTTTATATAAAAAAAGAAAAGGAAAAGGTATATGAGTGAGATAAGATTTACAGACACAGGAGAATGAATAGTTAATAAAGGTTGGTGACAGAGGGTTGAGAATTCATATGTGATGATCCTAATTGTATCAGTTAAATTGGAAAAAAAAAAAAAAGGTTACCTGTGGTGGGGTCATAGGACTTAAATTGAGTGGCAACGATATAGAAACATCATTTGGTGGGATTAGGGTTTCACAAAAGCAAAGTCCAAAAAAATGTCCCTATTGTCAATAAAAGACTTAAGATCATTACTTCCATCCTCTGATTCTATCTTGAAACTTCTGCTACCTCCACATGAAGTGAGTAAAAGGAAGTTTTCCAGGCTCAGTTGTGGGTATGCACGGCCATGTTAGCCTCTTCTCTTCTAAAATGGTAGTGCCTCCATTTTTAGTGAACACTAAAATTCAGAGGAGGCCAAATATTTTAAAGCTTTTTTTTTTTTTAACCTCAAACAATTGCAAGTGAAGGGCTTATTTTCATGGTAGAAAAATAAGTTGAAGATCGAGTGCTTAAGATCAAAGTTACTGACAATGTAGGTTCAGGGCACAGGCCTCCAGGCACTCCTAGTAGAATACATCTCTTGCTACTACTGTGGACAGGCCATTTGGGCAAGTAACTGCCCAAATGCCATTTGGGCAAGTAACAAGTAACTGATCTTTTGCAGGGGTTTTCTGTTATTTAACTATTATATTGATAAGGGAATACAAGGGAAGGTTTTAAAACACCCATAAGTGATGATTAAGGACAGTTGGGGTAGATATGAATTGCCCTTTACAAAACCCACTTATATTAATTTTTTGATGCCCCCAGAATTAATTATCTATGAGTATTTATGATGAACATAGGAAATAAAGGGAGAAACTTCCAAATCACTACTTATTGAAAGAAGTGGGCATAATATCATGTACAATTGAAATGAAAGTGATTGAATAGGAATGTCCTCTACATCTGTACTTGTAGCCGGGTTAGAAATGACACAGAGTAACATAAATAAGACCATAAGATTGATTTAGAAATAGTCAGTGAGGATTGCTTTGCACTTCATGAAAGGCTACAACAAAATCCCCTACATGACTCCATGGCAGACAACCTAAGTGTGCCTCATTTCCACACTGAATACTGGGGAAGTTTCTTAAAAACTTGACCTTCCTTCTGTAGATTATCTCATAGAAAAAAAAAAAAAAAAAAAAAAAAAAAAAAAGACATCAAGCTTTCATAACCCTGAACAGGAAATGAGAAATCTTAGTAAAAACAGCTGCAGCTGCTTTTTCATGAGAAGAGGAGGTGATGATGTGGTAACAGATGCTCCACTTCTCCCTTAGTGACAAAGCATATTGGTGATTTCAAATAGGGTTGGCATCTCGGAGAAAGCAATTAGGCTCTTCGTGAGTGATGGTGGTGGTAAAGACACCAAAGTAATTAGGACAGATTAAAGCAAAGAAAGATAAATATCTTGCCCAAATAGAGGTCGAAGCTACATGACCACAATTACTTTGGCAGGAAACCGAGCAGTGCATATGGTCATGGGCAGTGATGCCTTAATATGCCAAATGTATATTTCCTGTGAAATGGTTTTTAAAAGACTTTGATTTAAGATTCTTATGTTGTCATGTCAAAAAAGTATATTTGCTGAAAATATTTGCTGATGGTCTTTTAAAAGAGGATATGGGTATATTTTAATACTATTATTTTTGGGAGGAGGAACTTTTATATTTTATTATCTAAAGATACTCACAGCAGACTCAAGGAGATAATAATTATGAGTTTGAAATCTACTCTCTAATTTTATATAGGTATTATCTAGTTGGATCGCAAAAAGCTCTTTTATTTTTTTTAGACACACTTGCCAATTTCTACATTTTTGTTAGGCTGCTATCATGATGTAGTGAGCTAGAATCCTGAATATTATTTGCTGGCAAAATACAAATAATACATAAAAATTATCTAGGCATTGCAACCAATAAATACCATAAGAGTGGCTTAGTTGTAGTCTTTTATTGTTGTTGTTGTTGTCTTAAAAACCAAAAGTAAAGAAGTAAAGTTCAGAGTGATTCTATGGTTCTTTTTTTCTCTTTTTCCTATAGTTATAAGATCAAAAAATTGAGGTTTTAAATGAGAACTATATGGACTAGTGTCAAAGGCACAGATAAATAAACCAATGTCTTTCAACAGAGATTACATTTTCACCTACTCTGACTCATGGCCAGCTTTAGGTTGATAGGAATATCCTTATTTGTCAGAGAATACCAGAGTCTTCTCTGATAGCTAGTCCCGCTCTCCACCAGCATTCACATGGGTGACTCCTTCTTAAGTTTTTATTTAAATTCCAGTTAGTTAACATAGTGTTCTATTAGTTTCAGGTGTATAATATAGTAATTCAACACTTCCATAAAATGGATGACTCTCTTTTTGATAGAGTTGAAGACCCTAAAACATACTTAGGTAATCCATGGAATTAGGAGTTAATGTTAAAACTACTTAGGAAAAATGGACCAATAAGAAACTGACAATTTTCACTACTATTAACCCTTCTTGTTTCCCTCCTCTAACACACACAATTTAGGTGTTTGGTTCCTTGGGGAGCCTAAGACAATTTTGCAAGATTGAGAGGTATGCCTACTTTAATCTGAGATTCAGGAAATGTTCATGTTCAAAGTCAATTCTTTGAAACTGAATGAACTTATTATATACCTTTTAAAACTTCACTAAACCCTCTGATTCTCGTTTCTATCTCTTGCCAACATCACGGCAATCCTCACAATAGAAGCTAAAGGCAAGATTTCTGATGCTATCTTTTGGAAAGACTCCTTAATTTTTCCTTTGAAGATTCACTATTCACAGCAGTCAAAACTAGTTTAGGCACTATACACTAAATATTCCAAAACACATCTTTCTTCTTTTTTCCTTTTGCAGAGTATGGAATTGAAGCCAAGTAACTAAAATAAGAAAGAACAAAAGAGAACAGCAGTAATTGAAATGGCATGACCGTTAAAAGGTGTCTTGAAAATGACTATAACAAAAAATATGGGTAGATTTGAAGTATTTTTTCCACTACTATCTGATTCTGTTTAAATTTTAAAAATTCCTCAACAAATGAAATCAGTGACATACTAATTGTTAAAGTTTATATTTTTATCATGCTGCAGATGATGGAAAAACTAATTCTCAAATGCTTTTGTTTTTAGCTGATAGTTACATTATACATGACATAAAAAAGTAATATGAAATAAACACAACTAAAGACCAATGTTTAATTTTGCTTCATTTATTAGAGGTACAAAAGTCACTCTCATCAGAAAAATATGAAATTTTTGAGAGTAATATACTCAAACTTGCTTTTATTTTTTATGTCAAGTTTTCATTTAAATTCCAGTTAGTTAACAAACAGTGTAATATAAGTTTCAGGAGTAGAATTTGGCAATTCATCACTTACATATAACACCCAGTGCTCATCATGGCAAGTGCCCTCCTTAATCCCTATCACCTATTTCCCCCATCCCCCAGCTCACCTCCCCTCTGGTAACCATCAGTTTGTTCTCTACAGTTTAGAGTCTGTCTCTTGATTTGTTTCTCTTTTTCCCCCCTTTTACGTTCGTATGTTTTATTTCTTAAATTCCACATAAGAGTGAAATCATATGGTATTTTTCTTTCTCTGATTGACTTATTTTGCTTAGAATAATACTCTCTAACTCCATCCACATCATTGCAAAGGCAAGATTTCATGCATTTTTATGGCTGAGTGAAATTCCATCCCACATATATACCACTTCTTTATCCATTCATCAGTCGAAGGACATTAAAACTCTTTTCCATAATTTGCTATAAAGTTAATCTAGAAATCAACTGAATACAAAGTTTAGCATGTGACTAAAACAGAAATGCTTTGAGTTTAGAAAAATAAGGAGGGGCACCTGGGTAGCTCAGTGGGTTAAGCCTCTGCCTTTGACTCAGGTCATGATCTCAGGGTCCTGGGATCAAGCCCTGCATTGGGCTCTCTGCTTTGCAGGAAGCCTGCCCCCCCCACCTCTGCCTGCCTATCTGCCTACTTGTGATCTCTCTCTCTCTCTATGTCATAAATAAATAAAAAATCTTTTAAAAAAAGAAAAAATAAGGACACTGAGTGCAAATATGTCTGAAATTTCAAGAGGCATGTACATTACTTAATGAGAAAGAGAAATGTAGAGGCTGACTGAAGGGAAAATAATGATAACTTGAAACACAATAAATTAAAATCCACTGTGACACCTTCAAGTTTTTTTTTTTGACATCAGCAATTTCACTCGTGAATTTTTCCATTATGATTAAAATTCTTTAATCCTCAAATTTGGATTCCAGATATGATGACATATAAACATGGCTGTAGTTCCATTGTGAGATTAATGAAATAATCACATCACTCAAAACCATTAAGAAATGTTAAATATATACTTTAATACAAATGTATGGCATTATTTCATAAATTAAATTAAATATAGTTATCTAAATAAATGATACTATATTTAGATCATGAGCAAGCATAGAGCAAATATTTGCTTGATAAGGATGACTATAGGCCATCCCAAGACTTTGAATCTTAGATAAAAATTTAGAAGACATAAAAATAAGAATGAACACCAGGTATTAAACAAAAAGGATAATAATCAAATTGGTTCATTTTATTATATATATATAATAAAAAATATATATATTATATATATATAATAAAATATATACAAAATTACATATATGTTTGTGTGTGTATACACACACACACACACACACACATATATATATATATATATATATATATATATATATACTTTTTAACATATTTATTTGAAAGAGAGAGAGAAATTATGAGCAGGGGAGGGCCGTAGAGAGGAGTAGACTTCCTGCTGAGCAGGGAGCCTGATGTGATCCCAGGAACCTATGTTTGTGACCTAAAGCAAAAACAGATGCTTAACTGACTGAGCCACACAAGCACCCCTTGGTTCATCATTTAAGTTTGATGTGGGTGGAAGGCATATATGATGGGGAACAGTGGATAGTTTGGAAGAGATTAAGAAAAGGATGAAAGCTTTTAGTTTTGATATACATTTTAGTTTTGATATACATTTTGCTCCATATTTTTTTGAAAAGAGAGTTATGAAATTAAGCTAGTATTGAGAAACATTTGTCTTATAGTGAAACAAAGGAAGTGTGAAAGCAAATGACTATCCCTATAATAAATGAGTCCTGAGAGGATTAGAGCCAAGACTAGACTGGGCTGGAGTTTGAATAAAGATGAGGTGACATATAGAAGGAACCACTAAAAGAAAAAACAACTTAGAAATGAAGAAAACACATCCACAACTCTACAGAATTTTGAAAACAAAAAGTAATTTTGGTCCTCTTAATAGCAAGAGGGTTTCCACATCAAACCAAGTACTGACAAGCAATATGAAATATAGTCTATCCCATCCCTTCATGAAAATATCTCTATAGATAAACACAGAAAATTCAAAATTGATGTCAGTTCTCTAATCCTAATTAATAGAAAGCCATGAACCATTTTCTATATGGATTTCCCATTGATTATATAACTCACATAGGTGGATTACAAAGCACAATTTTGGACTAAAATATCCTTTATGCTAAACTCCAAGTAGATTGATAACCCCTGAAAAGGTAGGAATGTTTTCGAGTCAACTTTATTTTATACATTTTATTCAAGGTTACAGTGACTGCAATGAACAGACAATAATCTAAACAAATTGGAGGGCTATTGCCCCATTCACATTTGCCAAGTTTGCCTGACTGAAATGAATAGTTTTTCCATCATTCCACTGCCATTAGACTTCTGATTTTTACATTCATAGGATGCCATAACTAAAAATGTACAATCCAGGAGAATATAGAAGGTAAAGGGAAAATGTGAAAAGCATTGTAAATTCCTTAGTCATGGAGGGGAAAATATTGACACTATTAGCAGAGTTGGGTATAAAAGGGATGCAGCAATATAGATTCCAAAGTACAAAGCTTCATTTAAAGCATATATGATGATCAGAAGATAGGAACTCTGACCTTGGTTCCTAAGTTTAGCAGAGAGATGCATGCTAAACATCGCCAATTAAGCCAGGTTGCTTTACATCAAATTGTGTAACTTTAAACCCCATCATATGTAAAGCAAATATTTTGTGCTGTCCCTTTATTATCTTTAAATGATATCTACAGAAGATATAACTTACTTAGATACATAATTTTTAATATACCTTAACTATAGTATAGAAAATAGAGAAAGTAAAAATAATTATGTATAATAAAATGCATTTACTATGCAAGCTTAAGGATTTTCTACCACAGCAATAGTCTATAAGCTAGAGAAAACATGCCTCTAAAGACACAGAGACTTATTCATTATTTCAGTGTTTAGCTTGAGAAAACTAATTATCACTCCAAATAAAATTAATGGAATTATAACTAAATGTTTAATTATGATCTCTAAAAGTTAGTTTCAAAGACTAGGCACCTAACCAATATATACACTCACAATTACTGAAAAAAATGATTTTATCATGATCATGATCATTATAAAACAACTTATTATTTTATTTATGCTTCATTATCACACATTAATTAATGAAAGGTAACATGATTTGGTTATTCTTATATAATAATAAATAACTTATACTAGACCTATGTTATTTTAAGCTGAACTTTGATATCTTTATTAGTCCATTTTACATAATGTATTCAACAAAGTTGTCTTTTTCTCCTTATATAATATAGTGACTCTTATTATATGCTTAAAAACACATTAATATGTTCATTTCTCTTTTTTTTGACTTTTATTTTATTTTTTATTATTATTTTTTTTAACTTTATTTAAGCTTTATTTAAACATATAATGTAACCCCACCACCCTCTCCCACCCCCGTTGCATCTCCACTTCCTCATATCAGGGAGATCATGTGGTAGTTGTCTTTCTCCAGTTGACTTATTTCGCTAAGCATAATACGCTCTAGCTCCATCCATGTCGTCGCAAATGGCATTTCTCTTTTTTAAGGATTTTACTTATTTGAGAGACAGAGAGAGAGAGAGAGCAGGAACAGTGAGGAGGGGCAGAGGGAGAGAGAGAAACAGATTTCCTGCTAAGCAAGGAGCCCAATGTGAGACTTCATCCCAGAACCCTGAGTTTATGACCTGACCAGAAGACAGATGCTTAACCAACTGAGCCACCCAAGTGCTCCAATAAGTTCATTTCTGCAGAAAACTGTAGTAAGCCTCCTTTTTCAACAGAAGGTAAGTCTTATTAGTTGAATGAAAATGCAGACTGCTTTATGTGATAGATATTTTTTGTATGTCAGATCTGCAGGTCTAAGCACAAGCATGATGAATGTATTTATATGTGGAATCTAAAAAAAAAAAAAAAAAGAAAGAAAGAAAGAATGGAAAGAAAAGAAAAAAAAAAAGAAAGAAAGAAAGAAAAAGAAAAACAAACTCTTGTGAAAAGAGATCATGTTTGTGCTTACCAGAAGCAGAGGGTCAAGGGAGAGGAACATGGAGGAAGATGGTCAAAAGATACAAACTTCCAGTTGTCAATAAGTAATAGGGATGTGATGTACAATATGCTATCTATAGCTAACGTAGCTGCTGTGTGATATATAGTTGTTAAGATAAATCCTATGAGTTCTCCTCACAAGGAGTTTTTCTTTTTTCCTTTTTCCTTTTTTCCTTTCTTTTCTTTTTATACTTATAGAAAGATGGAAAAAAAAAAAAAGAAAAGGTGGCTATTAGCTGAAGATATTGTGGAATCCATTTCACAGTATATGTAAATCAAAATAACATGCTATATGCCTTCAACTTACATAGGAATGTATACTAATTATTTCTCAACTGGGGAAACTGGGAGAAAATCTCTTCACCATTTTTTTTTAATTGGCAGAAGTATATTAATTAATTTCCTAAGCTTTTCTGGGGTTCTCTAAATAAAAGAATAACAGATAAAATTAGCTATTATTTTACAAATCTTGATAAAAGCCTTGGTAATATTTCTCAGAAAATACAAAAGACTGGGTTAAAAAAAATCCTTTAGAAGCCTAGGGTTTACAATCTTCTTTCAAAAATTGAAGGTAAACATATTCAAAATGTCAGCTAAAGATCATTAAAAATTGTCAATGCTGCTAAGTCACGTTGCAATTTTTGGTTCATACTAAAGAATTCAAAAAATTGAGTGACATTGCTTTAAGAAAGCAACGTTTCTCAAATAATCATTTATAAGAATGCAAAGTAGAAAAATAATTAATGCTAAATTTTGCTTTTATCAAAACAGTAATAATCATCCAAGAAAACAGCTAAGATCTGTAATAAAAATTATTCACTTAGTTTGGTAGTTATAATAATCTACAATATATTTAATTATATACCAATAATACAGGGATTATAACTCATTCAAAAAAATAAAGTAAAAATACTATGGGCTAACAGAAAAAAAATAAGTTTAAATTTATATACATATTTTTCTTTGAGAGTTGCATGACTATATATTTGAGATGTCAATTTACTAACAAGGAAACATACTTATTTAAAAATAATTTTATCAGGGGCGCCTGGGTGGCTCAGTGCATTAAGCCTCTGCCTTAGGCTCAGTTCATGATCTCCTGGGAATGAGCCCCACATCAGGCTCTCTGCTCAGCAGGGATCCTGCTTCCCCCTCTCTCTCTGCCTGCTTCTCTGCCTACTTGTGATATTCTGTCAAATAAATAAACAAATAAAATCTTAAAAAAAAAAAACAAAATAGTAATTTTAGCAGGCATGAAAATAAAATGTTTGAAGACAATTTTACTGGAGGACAAAAATTTTGCTATATTCTCTTTCCCACACACTTCCCTACACACACACACACACACACACACACACAGTTTCCCATCTTATCATAATACCACTAGGATAGTATTATTGGTTTTTGTAGAAATTCCTCATTCCTTTGGCAAACTTCAAGGGCAAGATTCTGTGTTCTAAGGGAAAGTGGAGATGCAAATGTTGAATATACATCTTTATATTGAAGGATAAACATAAGAAAGAGCAAATAAAAATGTACACCATAGAACTAATAAAATAATAATACATCATAAGGAAAAAGCAACATTGCCTGAGAACTCAGAGGAAAACCATATATCTAAACAGATTATTTGAGATAAAAGATATAAAAGTCACATGCTTTGTATATTCAAAGATGTATGACTGAATGTGAATGACTTTAATGGAACAAGAAAAAAAATTCCATAATGAGGAGAAAAACTTAAGACAGATGCATTTCCACTTTTATTCAAATACAGAAAATTAACATAAACCTTACAGCCAAAGGAAAGCAGACTATAAGTAACATACATCAGGAAACATGGGAAAGGTATGGTATGAAATAAGAATATCTACACTGTTACTTATTTGTATTTATATACTCAGTCATACTTTAATAAATATGTGAGAAGACATGAATTAAATACTAAAAACATCATACTGAGTAAAACAGAAAGAGTTCCTAAGTCTAAAATCTGAAGGAAGAGGTATACTATAATCAATTAATGAATGAATAGTGTTAATATTACCACTGTCAATAGCTTTGAACAAGAGCATGTGGTGACCTGATGGAATAAAATATGGTGATCTAACCAGATCTAGAAAATTTTCCCGGGGTGCCTGGGTGGCTCAGTGGTGGGGATGGGGGTTTAGGTAGTTTTCCCGGGACTAATGATAGAGGTAACAGCTGAAAGTTTAATGAAGCAAAAGCAAAAATGGAAAACCTCATTGTGGTAACTAGGTGGCATGTATATAGGAATAAAATAATTCAACATTAAAAATCTGGTATAAAATTACTAAAAACCAAACAACTGAAAAATCAGAATTATTACAAAGAAATATATATAATACACAGAACATCAATATACATGTATTAAATGTATTACAGTATATGCATAACATTAGATATATATATTATGTGGGTTTTATGCATATACTTTATATATTATTGTAAATTTTAATCTTTGTGGTTTTTGGACACGCCACATGTTACATTGCAGCTGTACATTTAACTTGAAACATGTAACTTGCCCCCCAAACACACACTTTTTTTCTTGTAAACCATAGTAATAGTAAATTGTGAAATACCCAGGTCTGGGTAGATCTCCTGGTTCTGAATTTTGTAATTATTTTAACTCGTTTTAAGGACTTTGCTTTTCTTACTATACTCATTTTTGTTAGTTTTGATTCATCTTCTTGCCCACTGAAATTTTTAGTGTTCCCAAGTCTGTATCATCTACAAATCCAATTAGAGTTCAGTGTATTAGAAAAAAGAAAAAAAATATATACATATATCTACCAGACTATAAATAGAAGAGACAACATTTCAAGTGTATCACTAGAGTCTTACTTCATTATACCCATAAAGGTCAGTGCTATTAAAGCTTATCATATTTTTAAAAAGATAGTACTACATGAAAGCTGGATAATCAAAGAAGTGTTTAGAAGAAAGCAGTATTTGGGTTGCATTTCTACATCTTGCAAAAAAAGAAAAAAAAACAAATGTATTTATTTCATGCTAAGCATGAAAATTATCTTGAAATATTTCCTATTTAGTAAATGGTACTGAAGTTGACCATCTCTCCTCTCCTCTTTTTCAGCCATGAATAATTGAAGTTGAAAACAAATAAAACTGAGAATAACTCAACTGAGGGGCATCTGGGTGGCTCAGTCAGTTAAATGACTCTTGATTTCATTTCCAGCCATGATTTTGGGGTTGTGAGATCAAGCTCCTCCTTGCACTCAGCAGGGAATCTGCTCGAGAGTCAATGTCTTCCTTGTCCTGACTTTCTGCCTCTCCCCTCCTCCCACTGCTGATTGTCTCTCTCTCTTTCTCTTTCTCTAAAAATAAGTAAGTAAATAAATAAATATTTTTAAAAAGAGAGAATAACTCAGTTGAAAGGTAGTCAAAACATAGTCTTTGTGTCCATCTGATTCTGAAGGTAAAATTTGAGGTTTTCATTAAGTAAACTCTAATATAGCTTTGTAAACTTCACGTTTTACAGGATACATTTGCCTCAGCTATTTAGTAATGAAAAATAAAGGTAGAAGCTCAAATATAGATGATGGTGGAAGTGAAGGCATCTCTTCATGACTTCCTTATTTCTTGAGGGGGTGCTTTTGAAATTCAGTTGTCTCAGCAACTAAAATGGAGAGAGATGCCTCCTGGGAGATAAGAGCTCAGAAAGAAGACCTGCTGTCTTCTTTCCCATTTATGTCCAGTTGGAGGTAGGGTACATGTCAGTGTATCTAACTCAGGCTTAACCTCTGAGGCTTACAATTTCCTACTGTTTCAGTTTCATAACTCAGTTTGATAATGCTTGCAAAGTGGTGTATATTATCCCTCCGTTGCTGGGCTATATATTTTATTTTTTGTTGTACCACACACCTATTTCCTGATTCAGTGTGGAAGGACGTGCTGTCGCCTCTGAAAAACTGGCAATGGGATCTTTCTCCTTCAAATGAGAACTTAGAGGATGAGAAAGACTACAGAATTGATCTAGAGCCATAGCAGCTGGTGAAATCTGTTCTAGACCAAAATTCCAAACCATTGATCTTTTTGTACTTTTTTTGTAGTTCATCCAATTCTAATACTTTATGTAATGCTAATGATTTCACTAGAATTAAGTTTAAAGTTCTTCAGAAGGTTTTTTTTTAGAGCAAGGCAATTGTGTTCTAATAGTACTAATGATTACTTCATAAACTTTCATTTACTATGAGATCTTTTTAAATGTGCATCTGATTTAACAAGGGTGAATAAATATTTATGAAATCTCAAAAAAATCTGTTTTCAATTAAGAGAGGTAATAGGTTTGTATTCATGTAATTATTAACTAATTAAATTCCAGTAAAAAAAATACATATTGACACAACTGGAGAAAATTTTAAACGGAAATAATTTGATTTAATTAATGTAGATTTACTCTGTTTATGTGATATAGTTCAGATTTAGTAAACCTATCATCTGCTGTACATCAAAGAAAATAATTTGAAAAGATAAAATTTTTATTTATTTTAAATCAGCTAGTTTAAATTATACATAAACAATAGTCCTATGTGGGGTGACTGGGTGTCTTAGTCCTTTAAGGATCTGATTCTTGATTTGGGCTTAGGTCATGGTCTCAGGGGTCACAGGATAGGGTCCCACAGTGGCTCTGGCTCTGGGCTCCATGGGAGGTCTACTTGAGATTCTCTGCCCCTTCCTGGGGTTCTGTGTGTGTATGAGTGTGTGTAATCCCTCATTCTTCTCTCAAATAAAGAAATCTTAAAAAAAATAATTACATGTACAAAATCAATATGGGAAGTGTGATGACAGTATATATATTTACTTGCATTCATTTTATTACATATGTCTCTTTAGTGCAATCGTACTTATAGGGAGCTCTGTTAATTCATAGAATAAAAAAGAGGGAAGGAAAACTGCAATCTAATTAATGATTACTTATTTTCAAAATGGATCCTATTTATAACATGTATTCTCTTGTAGTATAGCACAGGTGTGGAAAGTACAAAAACTACTGAGTTGTTATTAATAACATTTTTCTATTTTCTGAACATTGTTTAAGGTAGCTTTAGCCACCACTGTCAGGATGTTAATTATGTATCTAGAGTGCCTTCTTTTTTTTTTTCTTTTTTTTTCAAATATTTTATTTCTTTATTTGACAGACAGAGATCACAAGTAGGCAGAGAGGCAGGCAGAGACAGAAGAAGGGAAGCAGGCTCCCTGTTGAGCAGAGAGCCCGACGTGGGGCTCGATCCCAGGATCCTGGGATCATGACCTGAGCTGAAGGCAGAGGCTTTAACCCACTGAGCCATCCAGGCACCCCTGGAGTGCCTTCTTTATGAAGAGGTGGCAAAGTACTTTTTAGAATTTGCATGTTTTTTTACATTCACTTATCCAACATAGAGTGAATCATTAGGTTTTGATGTAGTATTTAATGATTCATTAGTTGCATATTAAAATAACAAAAAAGAATTTGCAAGGTGTTTGCTGTGAGATTCTAGTGCAAGATTTACACTCAAGTTCCTGAGTCTATTATCATAAATGGGAAACAAGTAGGTCTCTGTAACTCTGAAAGTTACTGATCCCTTTTTGACAATACTAAAATCAATGAATATCTTAAAATTACTCTTCCCACAAATGTTTACTAGGACTTCCTACAATATTTCAAGCTCTATTCCAGGAATTAGGAATAAAGGGAGGATCTTTTTAAACACTTGTTACAGAGAAGTTACATACCATTGAAGGAGACAGCTTATAATTAAGTAAGTGCATAGATATGTACATAAGAAATTGGAACACATGTTCAAGTATTATACATAAAGTAAATCAGGGTGATATGATATAATGACAATGTAGCTCCATTAGGTTAAGTAGTTAAAAGAATGCCTGTCTGAGTAGGTAACACACATTCCCCAAGTTAGAACGCTTCATGAGATGATCAAGTAGAATGATATTCTAAGCAATTGCTCTAAAATAAGAATGTGCTCCATGCATTCAGGAAGCCACAAGAAAGACAATGTGACCAGAACATAGAAGCAAGAGAAAGGAATTACAGGGTAAGATCATCTTCAGGCCTTGTGAAGAAGACAAATGATGTAGAACTGTTTTAATTGAAGCAAACCTAAACTTTATCTCACATGTTAATGGAAGATACTGTGAAGAGTTTTATGCATAGCTTGTAGGGGTAAAATGTGAGAGCAGAGGGAACACATAGAAGGTCAATTAATTAATCCAAGAAGTTATGGTGATTAGCACAGTGATAGTACATAGCTAGTGCAAAGTGGAGACATTAAGCATTAAGATAGATTTTTCATACTGGGAAAACTAAGAGTCACTGATGTACTGGTGTGAGGGAAGGTAGTACTCAAAGACAATTCCTCAACTTTTGATTGAGCAACTGATTGGAAGCAAGCGTATTTATCAACCTGGGCAAGACTGAAAGAGAATAAAATAGGAATGTCAAGAATAGGAATGAAGACATTTGACATGTTAAATTTGAGATCACTGTAAGAAGTCTACATGAGCCTGTTGAATAAGAAGTCTGATGTTCAGAGAATTCAGATAGAAAATTAAGAATTACCAACAAACAGCCCATGTTTATGGACCAGTGAAATGAAGAAACTGTGTTGGAGAGAGTAGAAATTAGTTCTTGAAAAAAAGAGAGAGAGAGAGAGAGAGAGTCCAGAGTGTAAGTGAAGAGACTCACCTGATTGATAAGTGCAGGGGTATTTTATCCATGATAGTGAGATAAAAGGTGGAGAATGCATGTGCCATCTGCATTTGCTCTTGATGAAATCAGTCCATTCAGACTGGTTTTGTTTTCTCAATGAAGCATGAGCCAAGGATATTAGATGAAAATGAAGAAATAATAGAGAAAAGAAAATTAAAAAGGATACAGAAAATGAACAAGATCTTTGGAGTGTTAAGACATTTTTTTTTAAATGTAAAGCACAGTCAGATTTCTGAGTTAAGTATAAAGTGATCATTTGAAACTTGTAGTCTTGAATTTAAGGTGAGAGAAATCAGTTCTGTTGTGTGCAGTCATGGAGAAGGCAGAAAATTGAGTTCAATTAGGTATCAGGTAAAACAGATGGAGAAGGGGAAAGGGAATTAAAAGTGTTTCCAAGGGTGTTGTTATAATTATGGAGCATTGAGTCTAAGTTGAACAGGAAGTAAAATGAAGACATAGGTTGAAGAAAAAGTAGTTAATAGAAAAAAATCAACTGGAGTTTTCAGTAAGGTCAAAATGTTGGTAAAAAAAGAAAAAGAAACCAAATTAGAATTATACAAAACATGTTCAGAGAGTGGTTTTTCATTTTGTTTCATTTTTTTTTATATCTGAATCCTAATTTAAGTTATAATTAAAGAAAAACAAAAAGAAAGCGATACATTCATTTGAGGTAGTGTTGTCAGGACACAACTGAGTTTCTGCTATAAAGAGGCAGATGGACTTATAGATATAGTGTGAAAACTTGATAAAATTTGCTGATTATATGTCTTATCAGTCAAAATATATCATAGGATGATATTGGAGGTTGTATATGCATAAGGAACTCTGCTTGATTAGTACATATGCATGATGGCAAGTGGACCTGGAGACATGGGTTTCTAGTGGTATATTAGGTGTAGGAGGTGATTATGGTATATAGATTTTTAATCAGAAGGAAGGCAAGGCAGCAAATAATTTTAATATGGATAGTGTGGGGTCTCTAAGCAATTTTCATTTCAGTCTTGGGAGTGATATCCAAGGTGATAAGTATGACTGAGGGCCTGTTCAAAAGATGGCTTCTTTTGGTGACAAGTTCTACTGAGGTCTTTTTACCCAACAACCTTGTTTTGTGGCACTCAGCATCCTTCCAGTAGGAGCTAAGAAATTTCCTCCTTTTTTTTTTTTTTTTTTTTAACTTTGGAGAGAGCTGAGATGCCCTTCAACAGATGAATGGATAAAGAAGATGTGATCCATATACACCATGGAATATTACTCAGCCATCAGAAGAGATGAATACCCAACCTTTGCATCAGCATGGATTAGACTGGAGAAGATCATGCTAAGTGAAATAAATCAAGCAGAGAAAGTCAATTATCATACGGTTTCACTTATTTGTGGAGCATAAGAAATAGCAAGGAGGACATAAGGAGAAGGAAGGGGAAAATGATGGGGGGTTGGGAAATGAACCAAAAGAGACTATGGACTCTGGGAAACAAACTGAGGGTTTTAGAGGGTGGAGGGGTGGGAGGAAGGGTAAGCCTGGTGATGCATATTGAGGATTGCATGGAGCACTGGGTATTATATACAAACAATAAATCATGGAACACTACATCAAAAACTAGTGATATACTGTGTGGTGACTAATATGACATAATAAACGAATAAAAGAAAAAAAAATAAAATGGCAGAATACTGTAGTGGTTGGACTGGGAAGGGCTCACATGATGCTTCTCCTCTGAACAACAAAGTTGTGAAGAGAAAGAGATATATAGATATAGATATAGATATAGATATAGATATAGATACACATATATATGTATATATATATATGATTTAACAAGGTTTAATATTTGTCTATGGGTATCTTCAGCCATAGTTAGTTCCTAACTTTTAACAGTAGATCTCAGATCTTTTTCACCGTGCAAAAAGATTAAGATGTAATGCCTATAAATACTCACACATTTAAATAAATACATATATATTTGTTATACATAAGTATATTTACAAATCCAAATATGCACACTGACCCTACTCTATGCATTTTACACATATACAAAAATAGATATTATAAAAACAAATTTAAATTATGTTATAGGTAGAAGTTCTAATAATTTCCTCTCCACAAAGAGCATACCTGTGTAAGCATTTAGGAATATGGCAACTCCATTTTGGAAACTACTCAAAATATACACAGTTTAAGAAACACACTATCAAAACTATGCTAAATTGATTCAGAATTATAGTCAAATATTTTAATATATAAAATATATAAAGATAATTTCATTTTTGTGAAAAATCATAGGCAGTCTATAATTCACAAAACAAGTAAGAATGATACTATCCAATGTAACTTTTTTTAAGAGATTAAGCTTATTTTTAGCTTTGTGAAACCTGATTTCTGGATTTGCTGTTTAGTAGAAGATATTTTTTTTATTTCTTTGACCCCTGACTGCTTTCAGAGTTAACATGTGTAACATGTTACACATGTTTTAACATGTGTAAAAATAAATCCGGAATGTATGCTAGCACAGCATGCAGTTTGATTCTTCTGAGTCCTCACAAGCCCTTCTCTTTATCCCCATTGTCCCTCCTTGATTTGAAACCCGATCATTTCATATTTGGTTTGCTTCAATAACTTTCTTTCTATCTATTCACACTGTCTTTCACCTTTGACCCATTACCACATTTCTATTCTAAATTTAGTTCTTATACATTGTAACTGGCATGATTGCTAAAGTGCCGCTGATACTTAATTACATTGGATTCTAATTTCTCAGCAAAACATGTATAGTACAAAACACTTTTGAAAAAATAACCATTTTCTATTATCAACTGAAATTTATCCTCTTCTCAATACAAACCTAAGAACTTTACTCCAAAAGTTTCAACTTCTTATTGTACCTTACACAGTTTATTTTCTTATTCTGTTTTTTTTAATTTAAATTCAATTAATTAACATATAATCTATTATTTGTTTCAAGAATGCAGGTCTGTGACTCATCAGTCATATATAATACCCAGTGCTCATTACAACACATACCCACCCCAATGTCCCAGTTACTCCAATCCTTCCATCACCTTCCCCTCCAGAAACCCTTAGTTTGTTTCCTAAGATTAAGAGTCTCTTACGGTTTTAATCCCTCTTTGGGTTCATCTTGTTTCATTTTTCTTCTCTTCCCCTATGATCCTGTGTGTTGTTTCTTAAATTCTACACATCAGTGAAATCATATGATAATTATCTTTCTCTGATTGGCTTATTTCACTTAGCATAATACCCTCTAGTTCCAACCACATTGCTGCAAATGGCAAGATTTCATTTTTTGATAGCTGCATAATATTTCATTATATTTTTACTACATATTCTTTACCAATTCATCTGTCAATGGACATATGGGCTCTTTCCATAGTACGGTTATTGTGGACATTGTTGCTATAAACATTGGGGTACAGGTGGCCCTTCAGATCATTACATTTGTATCTTTAGAGTATATACATTGTATTGCAATTGCTGGGTCATAGGGTAGCTCTATTTTCAACTTTTTGAGAAACCTCAATACTGTTTTCTAGTTTGGCTGCACCAGCTTACATTCCCACCAACTGTGTACAAGAGTTCCCATTCACATGCTTGCCAACACCTGTCATTTCCTAACTTGTTAATTTTAGTCATTTTGACCGGTGAGAGGTGGTATGTCACTGTGGTTTTGATTTGTATTTCCCTGATGCCAAGTGATGTTGAGCATTTTTCATGTGTCTGTTGGCCATCTGGATGTCTTCTTTGGAGAAATGTCTGTTCATGTCCTCTGCCCATTTCTTGATTGGATTACTTGTTCTCTGGGTGTTGAGTTTGATAAGTTCTTTATAGATTTTGGATACTAGCCTTTTATTTGATATGTCATTTATAAACATCTTCTCTCATTCTGTTGGTTGTCTTTTGGTTTTGTTGACTGTTTCCTTTCTGTGTAAAAGCTTAAGATAAACTTAATGAAATCCCAATAGTTCATTTTTGCTTTTGTTTCCCTTGCCTTTGGAGACATGTCTAGCTTGTAGTTGATATGGCTGAGGTCAAAGAGGTTGCTTCTTGTGTTCTTCTCTAGGATTTTAATGGATTCCTGTCTCATATTTAGGTCTTTCACACATTTTTAGTCTATTTTTGTGTATGGTATAAGGAAATGGTCCAGTTTCATTCTTCTGCATGTGTGTGTCCAATTTTCCAACACCATTTGTTGAAGATGCTGTCTTTTTTTCCACTAAATATTCTTTCCTTCTTTGTCGAAGATGAGTTGTCCATAGAGTTGAGGGCCCATTTCTGGGCTCTTTATTGTGTTCTATTGATCTATGTTTATGCCTTTGTGCCAGTATCATACTGTCTTGATCATTACAGCTTTGTTATAGAGCTTGAAGTCTGGAATTGTGATTCTGCTTTTCTTTTCTTTTCCAGTATTGTTGTGGCTATTTAGGGTCTTTTCTGGTTCCATCCAAATTTTAAGATTATTTGCTCTGGTTCTGTGAAAGAAAAGTTGATGGTATTTTGATAAGGATTAAATTGAATATATAGATCATTCTAGGTAGCATAGACATTTTAACAGTATTTGTTCTTCCAATCCATGAGCATGGGATGTTTTTTTTTTTTCCATTTCTTTGTGTCTTCCTCAATTTCTTTCATCACTATTCTATAATTTTCTGAGTATAGATCTGTTCTGTGTTTTGTTTGATCTTGTCTATTTAGGTTCCTCCTTTTAAGATTCAGCCTGTATATTATGGATATATATACAGAATTCTTCATGAATTCTCTTTTAAGAGGACAGTGTACTTGTTAGTGAAAAATTAGCTCAAGTGAAAGTAGAACCATGCTTTAGGACATGTATGTAGTACGCTCTAGGATACAAATAATGGACTCTAAAACTGTGCCCCGTGGTGGATGGATCCCAGGAAACAGGAGCATTTGTATTTGAATTAGAATATGCAAACTTAGAGGGTAGACCTGGGTTTGGGCTGAGATGTTCAGCACAACAAAAATAAGAATTTCAACGTCTCTAGAAAATCCAAAAAATAGACACATTTTTTGGCAAGGTTGTCACTGTATAAGAAATACAAAAGAAGAAATCTGCATAGGGATATTGGATATTGGAAAATATATAGATATATCTAAAGAGATTGCATTAGTTTCTTTTGTAGAAATGTATAATATAATTTTTTCCTCTGCATACACACTTTACTGAAATTTACACTAACCAATTAATTTTTTCAGTTGCTCTTTTGAGAAGAATCAGAGAGGAACTGATATTTATTCTTGGAATGATAGAAAGAAAAGTGGCATTCAAAGCTTCAGAAAATAGAAGATGAAAGTTTAGCTGGTATTTTAGACACAAAAGTCCTGCTTGTACATCTAAATGCCATCTCTTTAAAATATCTTCCCTTAATGTTTACATCTTACAATGTTCCCCTCTAAGTCTGGCTTTCCTGTATGAATTATTGTTTTAGCAAATATAACACTTGTTTATGTACCACCATATGTAATACCCAATTATTCTACTTCATAGACGTAATTTTCACAAGAAATTGAAGATGACAAAATATAATCTAAATGTTCTTTAGAGCTTTAAAAATCTGGAGTTTTGACATAATCAACTATTTATATTTGTTTTATTATTAGTATTAGGTCATTTACTATATGTACTTCTTTGTACATTAGAGAGTAAAAATGTCAAATATTAGGATTATTTATTACTGTATGTTTATTCTAAATAGAAATAGCAGGAGAGTGTTTAAGGGTCAGGCAAGAAATATTGCTAGAAAACTAGAATCTTGCATTATTTACCTTCATTTTGTATTTTATGTTTTTTATTTTAAGCTATTTTATAAGCCATCAGTAGCACTAAAAATCTCCAAATATGGGTCTTGAGAATAATTTGGTATGCACAGATGGATAAATGCTAGCATAACTGTTTGAGACATCCAATAAGGCTCAGAGTTTTAGTAATCTCCCCCCATCCCCTAAATCTCTTATGTCAGAAAGTGTCATCACAATTAAACAAAGAAAAATCATGGTCCAAATACTTGCCACAAATAGTAATACTTTGAGTACAACATTCTAATTAACTATTTGTGTATTGTTCAAATTTCTTGTCTTTATTTAGTTCATCTTTCCCTCCATCTCTTCTAGAAGTAAAGTAGTTATTTTTTTATTGATATTAAAAATATGCTGCATTGGGACAGGGGGATGGTCTAAATAGATGATGGATATTAAGGACAGAGCTTGCTGTGATGGGCCCTGGATGTTACATGTAAGTGATGAATCACTCATTTCTACTCCTGAAACTAATATTACACTTTATGTTAATTAGAATGTAAATAAACACTTGAAACATTAATTTTTAATTACTTTTTAATCATTCTATTTTATTTTTATTCTTTGAGAGAAAGAGAGAGAGAAAGAGAGGGAGAGGGGTAGAGGCAGACTGAGAGAGAGAATCTTAAGCAGGCTCCACTCAGTGTGGAGCTTGATCTCAATACCCTAACATCATGACCTGAGTCAGATGCTTAACTGCCTGAGCCACCTCGGCACTCCAAAAATTATTTTGAAAAGAATGTGCTGCATTGGAAAACGTGATTATTTCCAGGTTATTATAATTGTATTAAGAATTGGAAATCTAGACCTTTCATTGTTACTAATATTAGTGATTTTTTATTTTCCAGTACGTAATTGTATGAAAGAATAGGCTAAAATTATTTAATATAGAGAATAATCCATGAAATATTGTTAAATAGCATAAATTGTCATAGCACCACAAATGAACCATTGATTAGAATATGCAGTACCACACGATATCTCACTATTCACTAGTGGGTGTATGAAAGTCTGCAATCAACCTAAGCAATGGACTTAAGACACAATATTCTGAAGTGAAATCATTGAAAGTAGAACTAAAATGCCAAGAAAAATATATATTGATTATAATGAGCATCATTAATTCTAATCAACTTAACACAACATTTGCTGAACTCTCTCAAGCAATTAAGTGGTTTTGATATTTTACAGATAAATTTCAAACCCATTTTGTTACCAGATTTACCACAAAATTGGTTTTGTTGAACACTTGGATCATATTTGTTGTTGTAAATATATGCCTTTAATAATCAAAATCTTAAAGATACTTGTTGATATAGTTCCAAATGTGTTGTTCCAAATGTATTTGCTGAAATCATCAAAAAAAGTAAGAGAGAGTAAAAGTAGAATACTAGGCACTGCCATTATTTTCTTGTTTTCGAATTCATTGCATCATGATAAACGATTATAGAGGTAGCAGCCAGTGTCTAAGAAAGCCAGAAGGAAACTAAATGTCTGCTATCAAATCTAAATCTACTAAATGGATGGCTATATTCCATTATTTGATTTTACTTTCTTCCTTCCTGCCAAGTTGCTACATAATTACAGTTCTCAGGAATGATCTTAGATTGGATGAACATTCTTCTTAAGAATATTGCTGATATTGGGGTGCCTGGGTGGCTCAGTGGGTTAAAGCCTCTGCCTTCGGCTCGGGTCATGATCCCAGGATTCTGGGATCGAGCCCCGCATCGGGCTCTCTGTTCGGCAGGGAGCCTGCTTCCTCCTCTCTCTCTCTGTCTGCCACTCTGCCTACTTGTGATCTCTGTCAAATAAATAAATAAAAATCTTAAAAAAAAAAAAAAAAGAAAGAAAAAGAATATTGCTGATATAAACTGATAGTTGTTTTTTATTTTTTGCATTTAGAGACATATTTTAAAATAAATCATTAATGATTTTATAATTAAACTAAATTATACAGTAATTTTTGAAAATCACAATTTGCTTTTGAAGAGAAATTGATCACATTCCTAAAGACTGGTGACGTATCATGTATCCAGTAATTGTCCAGTAAATCAATAATGAAGAGTATGCAGATACAGTGGCACATTCATCAGTACATATTTACTAACTATAAAAATATTTGTATTATTTTCAAGTCTTCTTTGATAGCTAATAAGATGACATAATCAATACAAAGCTCTTGAATTACTGAAACAGGTACTTTCTGATGGCTTTTTTTATGATTTTGATAAGAAGAGCTATTCATCTCTTCTGACAAACTTCTTTATAAATTGTATAAATATGTGTGAAACACAATACATATGTGTGTGACTCTGTGCTTATGTCTATCTTTCTATATATCCACCTATTTATCAACTCAGCATTAAATCTTTCAGAAAGTGAGTGAAAGTGAGTTGAATAAGATGTTTTCCTCACTTGTGTAACTGTTCCACCAATATAAAAAACAATGAGAAATTTTGTGAGTTTTTTAAGGAAAACAAACAAATATTTTGGAATGTTGTCTACTTACCAATCCTGAAATAAATTGCAAAACTATGAAATTGCTCTACATCTCAATATAAAATAAAAGTCTTCTATGCACTGGCTGTACTATTTTTATAAACAGGCTGGAAGCAACCTCTAAATACTGAAAATTGATCTGGATGAATTAACCTTGACAGCAGATAGTAGCGGTGCCACACATTATATACACCGTCCAACATTTTGCAACGGAAATGCTGCCTGAGGCAGTATATTAAAAACACTGCAGTGCAGCTTAATACTTGGAACTGTTAACGGTTCCAATGACTTTGCCACAGTTGCTTACTTCCTCCTAATCAATGCTTTCAGTATTAGATGATTATGCTGGTTCCAGTACTGCATACTTTCTGGCCATATACTGTTATATTATTCATTGAATGTTAGTTAACATTTGGAAATATTTATGTTGGCTTCATTTTATGTTTGTGGTGAAAAATTACCTCAAGTTATTTTATTTTCATTGTTTTGTAAACTAGTTAAATATACAGTGGCTCACCTTTTCTTCAATAAACAGCTAGTCTGCTGTGTCCTTATTAGTTTAATCCTACACATCTAGACTCCTTAGCAAAAGCGGCCATACATGATCCTTTTATTTTGTGATAATATACAAAATATCTTCTACAAGAACTCTACCTTACAATTTTTCTTGCAAAGCATTCTCATTGGCATTTTTGAGTTTATGGCTTCAGTCTTCCTTTCCAAATATCTAGGGCTTCCTTTCTTTTATTATTCATTTTGAAAAACATTGCGGTCTTCTCCAAAGATTTGTACACAAGTCATATTAATCAACTATTTAAATGAAAAGTTTTTTTTCTTAAAAATTTACAAAGTATGTAATACAGTTTTAGGTATTAAGGGAGACAATAAATAAAATTAAAATAACACACTAATCTAAATTTACAATACTGACCCCACAAGGTTTAGCACTACAATATATTTTCTTGAAATCTTGAGGATTTTCTAAATTCCTCTCCTGTCTCTACTTTGAATTATTTACATTAGAACATGTCTTCTTTCTCTACAATTTTTTTGTTCTTTCCTTGACGTCTCAAAATTTCAAACTAAGCTGAAGCATTCCTTATCATTATTTACTCAGTGGCTAAATTCTAGTCTACATTTAAGGCTTTTCAAATCCACTTTCTTGTTTAGTATGACACTGTACAAATTCAATCCTTCATTATCTCCCATAACTACACAATTGTAGATGTTTCCTAAAGTATTCCCTTGCCCTTATCCTCTTCTTGGTATAATAAATTCTAAAAATAATCTAGAATGCATTTTGTGGAATTCAAGTCACTACCCAGACCCCACACAAGCTTATAACAAAAAGAGTTTTGATTAAATAGACTTTAATTTCCAATTAAACATGATCAGTCTGTGCCAATTTCTTCAATGACAGGCACATTATTGTGTATGTTAACACAATGACTGCCTGCCCACCCCCACTGCCTACACTGTTCTTGTCCTAGACTACTTGCATTGGTTCTTACTAGCTAGTTCATATCTTTCTGCCTTTTTTTTTTACCTCTTGCTCTTCTTGGAATCTATTACATGTATGCTAGACCATTTTATAGTATTCAACAGGTCAATGGGGCTATGTTTATTATTTTCATTTTGTTCTGTCTCTACTTCTTTTTGGATACCTTCTATTGCTGTGTTCTCATTTTCACTAATCTCTGCTGCTTTTAATCTGTTGTTGTGAATTATGGGAAAAGAAAAAATCTATATATTTTTCATATATTAATAAAAGTTATTAATTAAGTTTTCAATTCCAAGTTTTAAAAGTTCTATTTGTTGCTTTTTAAAAATGTCTTCCTTTGGGACGCCTGGGTGGCTCAATTGGTTAAGCAGCTGCCTTCGGCTCAGGTCATGATCCCAGCACCGTGGGATCGAGTCCCACATCGGGGCTCCTTGTTCGGCAGGGAGCCTGCTTCTCCCTCTGCCTCTCTGCCTCCCTGCCTGCCTCTCTGTTTGCCTGTACTCGCTCTCTCTCTCTCTCTGACAAATAAATAAATAAAATCTTTAAAAACATTTTTTTAAGATTTTATTTATTTATTAGTTAGAGAGAGAGAGAGAGCACAGGAGTGCGCACAGGCAGACAGAGTGGCAGGCAGAGGCAGAGGGAGAAGCAGGCTCACCGCTGAGCAAGGAGCCCACTGTGGGACTCCGACCCAGGACACTGGGATCATGACCTGAGCCGACGACAGCCGCTTAACCAACTGAGCCACCCAAGCGTCCCTTAAAAAAAAAAAAAAAAAAAAAAAAAAAAAATTAAAAACAAATGTCTTCCTTTTCATTCCTTATTATCTTTACTCTTCACTTCAAATTTTATAATTTTTTTTTAAAGTCCTCTTTACTAACTCTGCCATCTCTGACTCCACACTGCCCCACCCCTTCAATATTTATTGTGATGCTCTGACTCTTCCACTCTCCTCTGGTTCCACTGGCTGCCACAGAGCATGTTGGGAGATGTAGTTCCCCATAGTGTAAGAATTGAGACTCAATGTTTACTCTGCAACCAGAATTTGTATTCTAGAATACAGTTACTACTTTTTTCCTGAAAATTCTTTATTGAGTTCCTATAGCCTTCAAGGAAAACTCCAAAATATTCATCACATTTCATGATCTATGGTTGCCTCTCCAACCTCCTCTGTACTATACCAAATGCTTGGTTAAAAAAAAAAAAAAATGCATTTTCTTAACCTTTATCTGTTCAAACCCAAATAAAACAAACTGAGACTCATAAAATGAGCTTTTTAGGAAAATACAATGGACTAGATATTTATCTTCAATAATTATTTTGTATCCAGAGCTTATTCTTTTTTTTTTTTTTTTTAGGATTTTATTTATTTATTTGACAGACAGAGGTCACAAGTAGTCAGAGAGGCAGGCAGAGAAAGAAGGAGGCAGGCTCCCCGCTGAGCAGAGAGACCTATGCGGGGCTTGATCCCAGCACCCCGGGATCATGACCTGAGCTGAAGGCAGAGGCTTTAACCCACTGAGCCACCCAGGTGCCCCAGGAGCTTTTTATTATGATGTTCTTAAAATTACTTTAATTATGTCTTCACAGAGTGAGTTAGTCCTAGAGAGAAAGCAGGTTTTTCAAAAATGATTCTTCATTTGAATAAGAATTTTAACAGAATTCAGGAGCACCTGCTCCAGATGTTCTGAATCACAGTCTCTGCAAGAGGGGTTAGGTGTCTTTATTTTAATAACTCCATAAGTAATAATAAAACAGCCATGGTTGCAAGTCACTGTTCTGAAAGTTTAAAGATTGCATTCCTGTATTTATACTGTTTAATATAATGCTAAAACTTCCGGTGGCAGTCAGGAAGTCTTGGTTGAATTTATAAAAAATACAGATTTCTGCATTTTACATATATAATTTACATACTTAAATTTTCTTAAATTATATGTGTGTATAAATGTATTTGTTCTGAGTATCATTTTAAGAGAGGATCTGATCTGAGGTGGAACAATCAAGAATGCCTATGCATTTGTGATGCTTAAATTGGTACCAATAAATTTATTTTATCCATAATATATTCACACACAAAATAATTACATATTCTGTTCTCTCAAATTCTTTTTTTTTTTTTAAGATTTTATTTATTTATTTGTCAGATAGAGAGAGAGCGCAGGAGCAAGCACAGGCAGACAGAGTGGCAGGCAGAGGGAGAAGCAGGCTCACCGCTGAGCAAGGAGCCCGATGTGGGACTCGATCCCAAGACGCTGGGATCATGACCTGAGCCGAAGGCAGCCGCTTAACCAACTGAGCCACCCAGGCGTCCCTCAAATTCTTTCATTCTGTATAAGGGATTGATGTTTCATCAGTCCGATATCTCTTTATAAGCAATCACTTAGACTGAAATATTTTTGCAAATATAAGGCATTGTAACAAAACTGTGGGAACTTTATATTATGTTTGGCTTTGTTAAATGCACATTAGCTAATCTAATGTGACCAGGTGTCACTAGAGAATAAACTAATAATTCTACAATAAAATAAACATTTTCATATTTATAAGAAAAAATACCACTACCATTATTCAAATTAAAATGTAGATGTAAATCTCACTGTACTTTTGCAATCTCTCTTTATTTTAATCTAGTGATTAGTGATGTAGACATATAATCCTGCCTGGTATTCATTTTTATTTTATTTTGGCAGACTTGCAAACCCTTCAGCCAAAGATTTAACCACAAAGAAAATAGAACTTAAGAACGAGCCATCCGACATCAAAGTATTAAGCAAGCTGTGCTGTGTCTGCTTTGATAATAATGCATTTCTTTAGAGATTCAAAAGCTTCACAAATAATATATTTTAGAGATAAGCATGTGATCTACACTGGGTTTGGATGACCTTATTTTAGAAATGTGCCCTTGCTTTACTTTCAAATAGGAAAACCCAGCTGTATTATTTTGCACTCTTTGCCCTAGCAGAAATAAATTTAATAATTTGAATGAGGCTTTTCTTGTCTTCCAGTGTTGGTTGTCTTTATTTTTCAGACTAAATTATTTCCTTCTTATTCATTCACCTTTTCAATGATCACCTATTGAGTATAATGTGTAACACTTTTAGAGGCTTTTGAAATACTTATAATGTGGATCATGATGATCTTTGCCCTCCAGGAGATTTAGGGTGGTAATAGAGAGCAACTTTACAAAAATAACTGCAAAAGTTAATAGACAATAAAATCAGCACCATTTATTTTAGTCTCTTCAAAACTAACAATTGCATATTAAGCATAGGTGAGTAATTTGAACCTGCTGGCTCTCAGCTTTCCTGGGTGTTATGTGAAAATAAGTTAGATGAAATTTTCAGCAACCATTCAGGTACAGCTACAAGACATGCTTAGTTGGCTTCATAATTGTGCTTCCAGATATGAATCACTTGATCACTATTTCCTCAGTCATAAAAGGAGAGGAAAACGCAGACCTTTACAATCTTAAAGCATGTTGTGACCACAGTGGAATGACTCACTATGAAAGGGAAAACACCATGTAAGCCTTTATTCCGAGGACTGCATTTAAAAGATCTAGACATGCCTAATTTTTACTTCGGTTAAAATATGAGGAGAGACACTAAATTTAATTCTGTAGCCATTACATAAAATCTTTAGTTAGAAAATCATTCTTAAAATTAATTTTTGCTCTATAATCTTGTCTATTTTATTCATAAATAAAGAAGACAAAAGACAGCTAATGAGAATTACCATGTATGAAGTCCTTGTTATGATAATTTAGGAATATAGTTTGGATACACTAATAGACTAACATACTCAGCTATCAACCAGTATTTAAAACACTGTATACCCAAGAACTTCTCAACTTTCATGTTACACGTATACCAATATTTAATCTAGAGTTTCTAAACCTGTATCTTTTTTCAGTAGATACCTTCCTGAGAATCCTCAGCCCAAACAATTATAAAAACCTTAGAATAGTAATATGTATCCACAGATTATGACTTGTTGGTAATTCTTGCTAATGGAATGAAAAATAAAATATCATCCTTGAGAATGGTGTCTGCAATTACTGGCAAAGAGGTTTGCTCTCTGGAGCCATCCATAACTATGGGCCTTAGCATAAAGTTCCTTAAATTTGTTCAGGTTACAAGAGTTCTGTTAAAAGAGAGAATGAGAATTGTATCTGCCTATCTGATACTAATCTAGGGATGATTTAAATAAAGAAGTCTGGTCTCCAAAATTTTAAAGATGCTCAGAGAAATTGATATTTTAATACATACATACCAGTGCAGATACATGTGTATAGACACACACACACGCACACACACACACACACACACACAGACTTATTGTCCCAAGTCAATTACATTGCTTGGGCTTTTTCATCTGGATACATTCTATGGTAGCTCATCAAAACTACTCCCAGAAATGCCAATCTTTCCCCCCTACTCCACATGCCTATTTCTCAGGAAATTCCTGAAATGTAGGATGTTAGACACATCCTAAGTTGTTCTCCAATGAGTTGTACTTTTGTACAATTCCCTCTCCTTGCATGCAGGGGGAATCTGATTTCATTTTAGCCTGAAAAATGTAAAAAAAGGTGAAGACATCTTTCAAATGTACATTATAATACTTAGTTGATTTTAACTTGTTCAAAAGGGAGAATATTCTGCGTGGGCCTCACTTCATCTGATTAAAGCCTGTAACAGAGGAATTGCTCTCTCTCTAGGTCAGATTGATTCCTCTGCTGGAGTTGAAGAAGCAAACAGCTTTGATTACAATAGCTAGGTAACGAGCCATACGATAGGACAGTGAAAGAGACGAGGGCATAAGGGCATATGATGGCTGAGAGCCAGAAAGAAAATGGGAACCTCAGTAAATTCTGTCAACAACCTGCAGGAGGAGGTTGAAAGAGGATCATTTTACAGCCAAGCCTCTGGTGAGCCCTCAACCTCAACTGACATCCAGATTGCAGCCCAGGGAGACTCTGAAACAGAAAACCCAGCCAAGGCATACTAACTCATGATGCACAGAAACTATGAGGCCATAAATGTGTACTATATTAAGGTGCTAAGTTTGTGGTAATTTGTTATATAGCAATAAAAAACAAATAGAGGTAGTACCTTATGCTCACAGAGCAGGAGCAGGTTTATCCACAGTCCTCCACATGAGGCTGCTCAACAAAGGGCATTACCAATAGAATACTTAGGGGAAGTTCAGGACCATTGTGGGGAATTGAAACATTTCTGGGGGGTCCTGTGCTCTTTCTTCTTGCTTGTGTGGACACAGACCCTTTCTTGTGAGCTCTCTGAGCATGTATTTGTGTCTGCACCTAGGTTTCTGTGATAAATGACCCTGCTCCCAAATCTTGTTCATATTTTATCACTGGAATTGCATTTTCTCATTCTCACATTGAGCATGACTTTTCCAACCTCGGTTTTTGTCATTTCTCCATGAAGACCTTATTCAGACTTGCAGATGGGGGCAGAGACAGATGACCCCCATATCCTTTAGTACTCTGTATTTGGTTGGTGCTTCATCAAACAGAAAGTGGCAATTAACCAAAACCAAAACTGTTAAAACTAGTTAATGAATTTAATAAAGTTGCAGGATATACAATCGATATATAGAAATCAGATGTGTTTCTAAACACTAACAATGATATACATGAAAAAGAAATAAAACAACTCCATTCACAAAAATATTAAAACAATAAAACTTAGAAATACAGGAGGGAGGAGTCAAGATGGTGGAGAAGTAGCAGGCTGAGACGACATAAGGCAGCAGGAGATCAGCTAGATAGCCTATCAAACCATTCCGAACACCTACGAATCCAACAGGAGATCGAAGAGAAGAACAACAATCCTAGAAACAGAAAATCGACCACTTTCTAAAATGTAGGACCAGCGGAGAAGTGAATCCAATGCGACGGGAAGATAGACCCTGGGGGGAGGGGCAGGCTCCCGGCAAGTGGCGGAACAATGGAGCACAAAATCAGGACTTTTAAAAGTCTGCTCCATGGAAGGACATCGCTTCAGAGGTTAAACTGGGGTGAAGACCTCATGGGGACAGCATGGACTCAGGTCCCGCGGGGTCACAGAAGGATCAGGGGTGTCTGAGTGTCGCAGAGCTCACAGGTATTAGAGAGGGGAAGCCGGCTGCAGAGACAGAGCCGAGGAGTGAGCTCTCAACTCGGGTTTCCTAGAGCCATGGTCTGTGACACAGGCCAGTGCTCTGTGAAAGGGGTCCCCACAAGATCCAGGGAGACTCCGACCTGGGAGAGCTCAGGGATCTACGGGGTTTGGAGACTCCAGGTGGGACTCTGCCAGGTGCTCACAGGCTGGGTTACCTTGGAGCACAGCCAGAAGCCAGTGAGATGGGACTGATTACGTATGATTTTCTCCAAGCATGGCTGGAGGCTGGGGAGACGGGAGTGATTAAGCATTTTTCTCTGAAGGCTAACTGAAGACTGGGGCCCCTAGCTCTCGGCTCCTCTGAACCGGAGACTGGGAGGCCGCCATTTTCATTCCCGTCCTCTGGAACTCTATGGAAAGTGTTCAGGGAACAAAAGCTACTGAAAGTGAACCTGAGAGGATTACTTAGCCCAGCCCCTGGTAAGGGGGGTGCAGTTCTGCCTTGGGCAGAGACACTTGAAAATCACTAAAACAGGCACCTCCCTCAGAAGATCAACAAGAAATCCAGCCAAGACCAAGTTCACTTAACAAGGAGAACAGCGGATTCTTATCTGGACAAAATGACAAGGCAGAAAAACTCAACAACAACAACAAAAAGGACAGGAGGCAGGACCAAAGGTTAGGGACCTAATCAATACAGACATTGGTAATATGTCAGATCTGGAATTCAGGATGACGATTCTCAAGGTTCTAGCCGGGCTCGAAAAAGACATGGAAGATATTAGAGAAACCCTGTTGGGAGAAATAAAAGCCCTTTCTGGAGAAATAAAAGAACTAAAATCTAATCAAGTTGAAATAATAAAAGCTATTAGTGAGGTGCAATAAAAAATGGAGGCTCTTACTGCTAGGATAAATGAGGCAGAAGACAGAATTAGTGATATAGAAGACCAAATGACAGAGAATAAAGAAGCTGAGCAAAAGAGAGACAAACAACTACTGGATCACGAGGGGAGAATTCGAGAGATAAGTGATACCATAAGACGAAACAACATTAGAATAATTGGGATTCCAGAAGAAGAAGAAAGAGAAATAGGAGCAGAAGGTATACTGGAGAGGATTATTGTAGAGAATTTCCCTAATATAGCAAGGGGAACAAGCATCAAATCCAGGAGGTGCAGAGAACACCCCTCAAAATCAATAGGAATCAGTCCACAGCCCGCCATCTAGTAGTAAAATTTACAAGTCTTAGCGACAAAGAGAAAATCCTGAAAGCAGCACGGGACAAGAAGTCTGTAACATACAATGGTAAAAATATTAGATTGGCAGCAGACTTATCCACAGAGACCTGGCAGACCAGAAAGAACTGGCATGATATATTCAGAGCACTAACAGAGAAAAGCATACAGCCAAGAATACTTTATCCAGCTAGGTTATCATTGAAAATAGAAGGAGAGATAAAAAGCTTCCAGGACAAACAAAAACTGAAAGAATTTGTAAACACCAAACCAGCTCTACAGGAAATTGAAAGGGGTCCTCTAAGCAAAGAGAGACCCTAAAAGTATTATCAGAAAGGAACAGAGACAATATACAGTAACAATCACTTTACAGGGATTACAGTGGCACTAAATTCATATCTCTCAATAGTTACCCTGAATGTAAATGGGCTAAATGCCCCAATCAAAAGACACAGGGTTTCAGAATGGATAAAAAAAACAAAACCCATCCATATGCTGCCTACAAGAAACTCATTTTAGACCTGAAGACACCTCCAGATTGAAAGTGAGGGGGTGGAAAACAATTTACCATGCTAATGGACATCAGAAGAAAGCTGGGGTGGCAATCCTTATATCAGATCAATTA
>ML093452.1:0-39557 GCA_003697995.1 Taxidea taxus jeffersonii | reverse complement strand
GACATCCAGATGGCCAACAGACACATGAAAAAGTGCTCCACATCACTGGGCATCAGGGAAATACAAATCAAAACCACAATGAGATACCACCTCACACCAGTCAGAATGGCTAAAATGAACAAGTCACGAAATGACAGATGCTGGCGAGGATGTGGAGAAAGGGGAACCCTCCTAGTCTGTTGGTGGGAATGCAGGCTGGTGCAACCACTCTGGAAAACAGCATGGAGGTTCCTCAAAAATTGAAAATAGAGCTACCTTATGACCCAGCAACTGCACTACTGGGTATTTACCCTAAAGATACAAACGTAGTGATCCGAAGGGGCATGTGTACCTGAATGTTTATAGCAGCAATGTCCATAATAGCCAAATTATGGAAAGAACCTAGATGTCCATCAACAGATGAATGGATAAGGAAGAGGTGGTATATATATACAATGGAATACTATGCAGCCATCAAAAGAAATAAAATCTTACCACTTGCGACGACATGGATGGAACTAGAGCGTATTATGCTTAGCTAAATAAGTCAACTGGAGAAAGACAACTATCACATGATCTCCCTGATATGAGGAAGTGGAGATGCAATGGGGGTGGGGGTTAAGGTGGTAGGAAAAGAAAAAATGAAACAAGATGGAATCGGGATGGAGAAAAACCAAAAGAGACTCTTTATGTCATAAAACAAACTGAGGGGGATGGGAGGGAGAGGGATTGGGAGAAGGTTGTGAGGTTACATTATATGTTTAAATAAAAAAGCTTAAAGAAAAAAAAAACTTAGAAATACATTTAAACAAGGAATTGAAAAATCTCTAAAATTAAAACTAAAAAGATAGTGATGAAAAAAGTTAAAGAAACACAAACTGGAAAGATAGCCTGTGTCTGTGGATCAGAAGAATTGATGTTAACATGTTCATATTTCCCAAAACCATCTATAAATTGAACTCAATCCCTATCAAAATTTTAATTTAATTTTCAATAGAAATAGAAAAAGTAATCCTAAAATTTGTATGGAATCACAAAAGACCATGGGTAGCCAAAGAAATCCTGAGAAAGGACAAAGCTGGAGGCTTCATACTTTCAGATTTCAGACTATACTACCTATGGAAAATAACCTATGTCCATCAATCAGTGAATGGATAAAGATGTAATATAAACAGATTACATAGAAATACAGATACAGATATAGATGTAGATAATAGAATAAGATTCAGCCATGAGAAAGAAGGAAATCTTACTGTGACAACATAGATGGACCTTAAGGGCATTATTCTAAGTGACATAAGTCAGACAGAGAAAGATATGTATTGCAAGATATCACTTACTTTTGAAATCCCGAAGATCAAAGTTGTAAAACTGGAGTGTGTAGTGGAGGGTAGGGGAAATAGGGAGGTCTTGGTCAAAAGGTACAAACTTTCGTTAGACTAAGTTCTGGGGATCTAATGCACAGTATTATGATTACAGTTATAAATACTGTATTACAAACTTAGAAGTTGCTAAGAAAGTAGATCTAAATATTCTCATCACAAAGAAGAAATGATAATTATGTGAGGGGATGGAGGTGCTTGCTAATGATACAGGGTAACCGTATTGTAGTATATAAGTCTATCAAATTAACATGTCATACACTTAAACTTACAAAATATTATGTCAATTGTGTCTCAATAAAACTGGGGGAAAAAAAAGATTCTGCCCTTGGTCACACATAAGAAACCCATACTTATGAACCCAAAGGGTAGAGAGAATGATCACATTTAATTCTCCTCACTGGAAGCATCTGAACCAAGATTTGTACCCAGACAAGCAGATAAAAAAAATCCTTGTTTTTTCTAGAATTATTAGAAGATGAATCATTACCAAAAGAAGAAAACCTATTATTTGTCATGCTCAGTGGAATATTTATTATTTACCTAATTAATAACCAGGTACCTGAGAATTCATTTCCATTTTACATATGACATCATTATCATGTTAATACTTGTTTACAAATTATATCATTATAATTATAATAACTATATTATTATATATTTGTATTTTAATATTGAATCCAAGGGTAAACATCCCTCATTTTAAAAATATTAGTTGCTCTTGGAAAAGAATGAAAGGGTCTATTATTGAATTAAAATTTCAGTAAGAGAAAGAGCATGATAGACTAATTGATTCATTAATTCGACACTTTGGTGGTACTATCTCTGAATTAAATGTAGGTCTATGCATATTTTATACATGTGTGATACTGATAACCTTGTCATACTTAGGCAGATATCATCTGACAAATGCAGATATTACTCAGATTAATTCTCACATTATTTTCATATTATGTCTCTACTTGCTTTGATGCAATCATTGTTTAAATATTAATAGATTCATTCAATTTTATCCCTGGAGGTGGGCTTACATGAATGCACCTTTTAACAGGGAAGGGAACAAAGTTTCCTTCAGAAGTTCAATAACATCAGTGTATTTACATAGTTAGAAAGTAGTTGAGTCAGGGTTCATTTTCTTGGCATAAACAATTATACTTCACACTACACCTGGACTTATATATGTCTTACAATTTATATGGCAGTTTTATTCAAAATAGCAATGTATTTTCTGAATGTTACATAAAACTGCAAGTCATCTATTCATTTACTTTTCTCCTCTATGAGACTATTTAACATCTATCTATGAGAAATCTAATTCCTACGTATAATAAATTGTTTATGCTATGCATCTACATTCATAATTATTTATTTTAATTTTTTTCATTTATGAAATTAAATGTAGAATAAATCAAATGTAAAGTAAAAGTAAATGTAAAAGTTAAATGTAGAATAATCAAAATATTCCCACCAATCTAACCATTTCTAACCATTTTTGTTTTGGTTTTACTTTATGGAAAGGAAGCACACTTGGTTACTTGTGATACATCTCATTATTATTTCAATTGTAAATGTGATGGCTTTTTCCCCAGTACCTCAAATAATAAGGAAAATAATGAAATAGCCCTGAATATGTTTACATCTTGAAAATGCAACTCCTTTCATGTCGACTCTTAAGGAATGGCATTGTATATGATGTATGTTTATATGACAAATTTCTCAGGTTAGGAAAGTTAAAGATTAAAAAATAATTAATTGTGGTCAATACAAGTAAAGCTGTAAAAAATGGATGCATGTCCTTTGAAGTTTACCAAAGAACTTCCAATATCAGTGAACTATAGTACTGTACACAAAATTTGGTTTTAAGTTGCTTAAAATCAATGTTATTTTATTCTGTAAAATATCTGTTATGAGAGGGCAATTTGACAATATTTTAAAAATGCACAGATGGGATAATTATAATAAAAAAGGAATCTCTTTTATATATCTGTTATTTAATCCTCCATTTAAATTGCTGTATTTTCCTTTTAGGTTGCATTCTGATTTTAAACTTTTTTGTCATCTATTTCACCAGTTAATGTATTATAATCAATATGGCAGAGGAAGCTATTTAGATTGAATTTTTTATCACTTATATTTAAGTGATCTCCTTTTAACATTTTTTTTATTAAATATTTTATTTATTTGACAGAGATCACAGGATATCACAGGTAGACAGAGACGCAGGCAGAGAGAGGAGAAGGAGGCTCCCTGCTGAACAGAGGGCCCGATTCAGGCCTTGAACCCAGGACCCTGAGATCATGACCTGAGCCCAAGGCAGAGGCTCCAACCCACTGAGCCACCCAGACACCCCAAGTGATCTCCTTTTAAATAGCTTTATTTCTGATCTTTCTTTTCAAAATATAAGGCATATGTTGTAACAGAAATATGTGAGAATTTTTCAATATTTTGTATAACATTTAATCAGTCCCTCTGATACTTTAAAAATAATCAGCAAAACTGGTAGTAAAATAAATATAATTTAATTTATAATTGAATGCCTTAATCAAATCATCACCTTCACATGGATTTTACATGGATACAGAGGTTGAATTTCTTGTTAATACCGAGGATATTGTTGGTTTCTTCAATTTAATGGAATCATGTTTCTTCTATTATGTGCATTTCCACCACCACTTTGCAGTAAAGAAAATTCTCATCTAAACCTCAATCGTCATCATAATTAAAGAAAAATGTTCAGTCAAGTGGTACCTGGGTGGCTCAATAGGTTAAGCCTCTGCCTTCAGCTCAGGTCATGATCTCAGGGTCCTGGGTTCAAGGCCTGAATCGGGCCCTCTGTTCAGCAGGGAGCCTCCTTCTCCTCCTCTCTCTGCCTGCCTATCTGCCTACTTGTGATCTCTCTCTATCTCTATCTCTCTGTCAAATAAATAAATAAAATCTTTTAAAAAAATGTTCAGTCAAAATTAGTAGTTGGCAGTTTCATTTTTAAGGATGAAATACTTGAAATAAAGTGACATAAAGCCATAGTACTGCCTTGGCAACAGGGACGACTTCTATGTAACTTTAGAGTTACATCAAGGTGTGTGTTAATTATTCTCTGGAAAAGAAGAAACTATTTAAAAATAGTGTTTATAAGGTTACAGCACCTTCCTTTTCCCTTGTCCTAGAAGAAACTCCTCCTTGAAAACTGGAATTTGAGTTATTCTCCTAATCGTGATTTTTAATTTCTTTGAAAATAAGTTTCTTCCTCACGAAACAAATTCTGATCAGATAAAACAAGCCAATGCTTTTCAAATTTTAATGTGTGTACAGATTACCTGGCAGTAATATTAAAATGCAAATTATGATTGTGTACGCTTGGGTGCAGTAAGATGTTATATTTCTAATAAGTACCCATATGATGCTGCTGTTGCTAATAATTTGGTTAGTAAACACATTAAAGGTTGCCCTGAATTACAAAATATTTAATTGCCATTTGATGACTTAGATTTACTCTATTTTGAGGCAACATTAAAACCTTCCATATTTAAGATTCTTGTTTTTGTAAGACAGAATTACATGTATTCTAAAGGATAGAATATAAAGAGGACAATAATAGGTTTCTAATAAGGGTAAAGAAAGAAGCCATTTCTGGCTTTTAAAATATTAGTTCAGATACAAATATATTGAAATTCGGTTCAGATACAAATATATTAATATAATAACAATTTCATTTTATTTCACTAGTAGTATCATGTAAGAATGCTATATTAAATATACATATACAAACATATATATTCAGTTATATATTACAATATAGTAATTGCCTTAAAAATGTAATCCCTTCAGCTGTTCAATAAATCCATTAGTCCAACTTTTCCATCTTCATCCCTCACCCACTGTATTAGGTTCCTATTGCTACTATAACAAAATTGCTACTGAAACAAAAAGCAGATTAGGAACTTAAAATGCACACATTTACTCTCTTATAGTTCTGATGGTTGAAAACTAAAATGGGATCATGAGGGCAGAATTCTTTCTGGACACATAAAGGGATAATCTAGTTCTTGTCTTTTCCATGTATTATAGGTTTCCTTTTTTTTCCTTTTTTGGCCTGTAGTCTCTTCTTCATCTTCAAAGCAAGCAATGAAGAATTGTGAAAATTTTTTCTGACTTATTTCCTTCTCTCTGTCACTACATCACCTCCCTATTCCCTTTTATTTTTTTTTATTTTTTTAAAGATTTTATTTATTTGACAGAGAGAGAGAGATCACGAGTAGGCAGAGAGGGAGGGGAAAGCAGGCTCCCTGCCGAGCAGAGAGCCTGATGCTGGGCTCAATCCCAGGACCCTGGGATCATGACCTGAGCCAAAAGCAGAGGCTTAACCCACTGAGCCACCCAGGCGCCCCTCCCTATTCCCTTTTAATAACAATTCTGTGGTTGCTTTGGGCTCACCACAGATTACCTTGAGATAATCTCCCCATCCCTGAAGGTCCTTAATTTAATCACATTTGTGAAGTCCTGTTGAACTTGAGGGTAATATATTCACTGGTTCTGAATATTAGGACTATCTCTTGGGGCTGTTACTCACCCCACCACATTCGCATATCTTCAGTATTTTGTAATTCATTCTAAAAACCTTCATCTGCAACATTTTATCATGTATCCTGATCTGTTGTCATCTCTGGTAATTACTGAAAGTTTACTCCATTTGGTCACTCATCTATTTATTAATTAATGCATTCAGAATGATTAATTAAGCACCTACTATATGGTGGGTCTGAGCTATGTTCTAGGAATGTAATGATGAACCAAACAGACATCACATTTCATTCAACAAATATTTCTCAAGAGCCTCCTTGTGCTAAGCACTGCTCTAGTTGCTGGGATTACAGAAATGATCAGAAGAATTCAGGCTTTTTTTCCCCCATTTCAGTAGTGTGGTGTAAAATGATAGATAAAGAGAAATAAAGAAATAGGTGTCAAAGGGTGATGCCTTCTATGCAAATAGTTAAAATAGTGTAAGCTGTGATAGATATTTGCCATATAACCATTTTTGAGTCAAAGGTAAGAAGTCTTCTTGGAGTTGGTGATATTTAAGCTACAAAATGGATGATGTTAATGACCCAGCCACGCAAATATTATGTTTCAAACAATGGAAAGAGCTATTGAAAAACCTCCAGGGAAAAGAGCTTGGCCTTTTCCTCCTACACATCAAAGGACATAAAATGTAATGTCACTTCAAGTAAATATGGTAAGTGCATCCAGGAGGAGATATCCAGTTCAGAAGGAGAACTAACCCCACCTGCTTGCCTGGACTCCCATCGCAAGGCTGCTCTTTTGGAGCTCCTTCGTTCTATTCAGTCTCCTCACTGTGCCACTTTCACAGCCATCTGATTTTTTCCCATCTTGCACACGAGGTCTCCAAGCCTGCACATAAGGTCATCATGATTTCCCCTCAAAAAATTATAACCCTTTCATCCACATACCTACTCCTCAGTGACAACCTGCTGTGTCCTCCCAGGCCATTTCTAGACCGCTATGCTCCCCTCTGACTCATGTAATATGACTTTATCATCCCTCCTTCATCATTCTCAATATCCATCACTAATTTCTGGTTTTCTTTACTAACCTGGCTTTTTTAAGCTTGCGTCCCATGTTAAATTGTGCCCTTAACTCCTAACTCCCCATGCTTCTGAATGTGATTTTATTGGAAACAGGGTCATATTATTTTCAGGTTAGTAAGGTGAAGGTGTTAATTTGAACCCTAATCCAGATGACTGTGTCCTTATAAAAGTGAGACACTTGGACACAGAAGCATGCACACTGGGATAATGCCAAGTGAAGAAACATACAGGCATAGAAGGAAGACAATGTGAAGACACAAGGAGAGTATCATCTGCAAGCCAAAAGATGTCAGAGGCTACTAGGAGTTAGAAGGTCTGATAGAAATCCATTCCTGTGCCTTCAGGGGGAGTGTGGTCCTGCTGACATCTTGATTGAAATTCTATCCTCCAAAACCATGAAATAAATTTCTACTGTTTTCAGCCACTCATTTTAAGATCTTTGCTACAGCAGCCCTAGGAAACTAATATACAATGGTATGTCAGTCCAACACAGGGACCTACTATAGACCCTGGACATTGTCAAACATATAACTGTTGAATCATATGAAATCTTAAGTTTGAATTTTGAATTCTATGGCTACAACTTGCTAAGATTCCAGCATTTTGCTTGTCTACTTCTCTAAACCTATGCTCTGACCAGACTTGACCCTGTACATTTGCTTATTGATTTCCTTCCAATGTTTAGTCCCTTCCCTCTAGAGTCAACCCCCTTTGTTTTAACCATGTCCCTTCTAATAATTTCAACTTCTTTCTCTTATTCTCTTGCTCTCTTTGACAGACTCTAATTCTGAATTAACTTTAGTTCTTGCTTCTAATGTTCCTTTCCTTAAACCACTGAGTAAAATGGGGAGAAAAACACATTAGCCTGGATAATTTTTGACTACAGTTCCTTATTTTTTTTAAAGACTTTATTTATTTATTTTACGAGAGATCAAAGTAGGCAGGGAGGCAGGCAGAGAGAGGGGGAAGCAGGCTCCCCGCTGAACAGAGAGCCCAACGTGGGGCTTGATCCCAGGACCCTGAGATCATGACCTGAGCCAAAGGCAGAGGCTTAACCCATGGAGCCACCCAGGTGCCACCTACAGTACCTTATTTTAAGTAAAATGTATATACAGTGAGAAGCATAAATCCTACTCATAAAATTTGCTCAGGTTTGACAAGTGCATTCATCCTATGGCCCACATCCATACTGAAGAACACTATATTTCAAAAACCCAAGTATTCCCTTGTGATATATTCCATTGAGTAACCACAGTCTGGTTACTCAGAGGCCAACAGGGTATTGTTGTTTTGTGTATTTTTTTTTCTTTTTTTTCCCCACAAAGAAAAACAAAAATCATCCATGTTTATATATCAATAGCTCAATCCTTTTTATCCTGAGTGGTAGTCCTTTGAATAAATATGATTAGTCCACTTTAAAATCTATTGTGTTGTGTCCAGGTTTGGCTATGATGCACAAATTTTCCGTGAGCATTCTGTATATGCAAGCCGTTGCATGCATATGTGTTTTTATTATTGTTGAATCGATAACCAGGAGTAAAATTGCTGTGTAGTATAGTAAGTGTTTTTTGAGTTTGTAAGAGCTGTTTGTATATTTTCCAAGGAGGTTGTTGCATTTTATATCAGCAGTAGTGAGAGATATTAGTTACAGTTATTCCACATTCTTTTAAATGTTTAATGTTTCAAAAACTTATAATTGAGGTATTAGTGGGTATACATTGATATTTCATTATGATTTTAATTCATAAATCTGAATGTGTTCCTCAAGAACAACTGGGTCCTTAGCCCTGCTTGGAAAACACTCTTTTTTTATTATTAGTGTGACATTTTATTTATAGCAAAGTGGGACATGCTGCTGGTTACCTCCCAAAAATCCATCCTACAGAAACTGGCTATGAAGAATCAGAAGGAACAGGGTACCAAGAATCATAGACTGACAAAACCTCTGAGAAATGCTATGAAATGTCCTATTGCTCCAACCAAAAATTTAATTCATCTGCACAGTTTTTCTCCATTTGTACTGTTACAAAAATTGAAGAGATAAATTCTTAGACCATTTGGTATGTTTGGTGGCTCCCCCAGAGATATTCTATTAGATTATGTATATAATGCATGTATAATGTATGCCATAAAGTACTATGCATAAATGTATTTATGTATTTATTATTGTAAATAAAACTTTTAAAATAAGAAACAAATATGCATCGCTATTATAGAAAAATGGCAAATAAAGGTGATAGTTGTGCTTGTGTTTATGTGTGTATATGTGTTTAAATAAGTAATCAGTGATCCCATCCCTCTCCAGTTAACTGGGAAGAAAGATCTTATACTATTTTTATAAAGTAGAAATGCGTGCTTATTGCACAATTGGGGTATATTTTTGTCAGTGTCATTCTCCTGTAGTTTTAGGAGTTGTTAAGATCAAGGTTTGCTCTCCTTATGTAATAGATTTACTAGGGAAAAATTCCCCAGTAGTTAACATTCCATTCTTTTTTTTTCCCTTAAGCTTTTTTATTTAAACATATAATGTAACCCCACCACCCTCTCCCAAACCCTCTCTCCCCCACCCCCCGCAGTTTGTTTTATGACATTAAGAGTCTCTTTTGGTTTGTCTCCCTCCTGATCCCATCTTGTTTCATTTTTTTCTTTTCCTACCACCTTAACCCCCAACCCCGTTGCATCTCCACTTCCTCATATCAGGGAGATCATATTATACTTAGCAAAATAAGTCAATTGGAGAAAGATAACATTCCATTCTTAAGATCGTTAAACATTAAAGTCATGTTTCAAATTTTCTCACAGGCATTTATGATATGTCAGCAAGTTAATTGAAGGTGATAGTATCTCTTCTTTTATATTAAACATTTTATTTGTTTTAAACTGCTTATCTGGAAATAATGGGAAATAATTATTTGGCTGTGTTAAGAGTTGCCTATTTGCTTTGATCATTACCTATCTCAGGGTAACTGGTAAACTCTAAGCTCCTTTCCTTCCTGTTCCAATACAGTGGCTAAATGAGTGGACTTAGGATCCATGCTAGTTGCTTGGATATTTCATGAGACTTTTATCATAGTTTAATGATGGTTTTTGTACTTGTTTATTTGTCTAACATCTATCTATGTATTTATCTATGTATCTATCCATGTATCTATGTATCATGTATGTATGTATCTATCTATCCATCTACATATGTATGTATCTATCATTTATCAATTTATCTGCTTTATTTCACAGCAGACTGATTGTTTCTAGGGAACAGAATATCAACAGTTAATAGCAAATTCTTTAAAACTATCAAGGGAAAATAAATAATGTGGATACAGCTTTCTGGGTAGACAGTTTTTTTGGTTGTTTGTTTGTTTGTTTGTTTTTAATGGATAGTTGGAAATATATAATAGTAAATTATTATAAACCTACTATAGCAGAATTATATGCCATTGGATAAAATAGGGGATTTTCATACATTTGGAGTCTTGTATTTGGGGGTAGAAAGCTCTAAGAAAGGTACATTTCATCTGCTTTGCTTTTATTCATTCTGACTTCAGGGGAAAAAGAAATGCATTTATTTGAAAAGTTACCTCAAGAACATTAATTGGGTCACCTAACTGATAGATTTATCAAGGAATGTAAAAATAATTTGGCACGAAGATAAAGAACACTTATTTATCTTTTTCTTAGAACTGGCCGAGGTATAAACTTCCTTGTATTTTTATCTCTATAATAAACATTAACTGCAACATATATACCACGGAAGGGTCTCCAGTTAAAAAAAAATGTTTTACTGAAATTCAGATGGATGATCAAATACTATTTTTGTTCCATTTCCTCATTATAGTTCCATTTTCTTTCAGCAAATAGTTTAACTAGATTTATCCAATGATACAGTAATTGCCAGACTAAAAAGAACACCAGAAGTACAATCTTTTGCTGTCAACTTCAAAAGGATTCTATGTTTATAACAATTAAAATTAAAAAGTGTCATTATTCAAGGAGTTCTGGGTTTTTTTTGAAAAATATTTTATTTAAATTGGAAGAGAGTAAAATAGGAAAAAAAAAAAACAGTTGGTGTCATTTTCCCAACAGATAGTATAATGAAGTATAAAAATCAGTTATTAAACCTAGTTAAATCAAACATCAGGCTAAGAACACTAGATTTTCCATTTTGTGTATATGCTAAATAGAGGTAATTAGTATTAAATGACTAATTCTATGTTCTTTAAGCCCTAAATGAAATATGAACCGTATATTAAACATAACATTTCTCCATGAGAGATACAGATGGTTTAAAAAGCAGCTACCAGTACAATATTCAAGTCCAGATGTTTTAAAAATTATTTTCATTCATGTGAAGATGTTTATATAATACCATGAAGATTGTTATAGTATGCCATTGGAGAAATTAAGTAACTATTTCTCTGAAGTTCTGGATATATATCCTCTAATATTATTATTTGTTACTATACCAAATAAAATAAAATTATAGCATAATTATTTAGTTTAGGAGTCAATCTTTCACATTTTGATATCTATAAAATGAAAACACTGTTATAATTCGGAATATGCCATATTTGCATTATATGCTTTTTATATTTCTTCTACATGCTTCAAAAAATGATGCCTCTTAGAATCAATGGTATTTTTTAGTTTAATTAAAATGGCATGGATGAGAAAAGTAATTGTAAGGGAAAGAAAAATGTCTTTTTCAGATTGTTCAAAATTCTATCTTTGAGGGTTGCTGGAGAGAAAGGTGGTAAGAGGAATGGGGTGCCTGAATGATAGACATTGGGGAGGGTATGTGCTATGGTGAGTGCTGTGAAGTGTGTAAGACTCATGATTCACAGATCTGTACCCCTGAGGCAAATGATACTTTATATGCTAAGAAAAAGTTCTATATTTGATAGTTTGTTTCTTCTATCTTGGCATTTTTTTAAGGATTTTATTTATTTATTTGACAGACAGAGATCACAAGTAGTCAGAAAAGCAGGCAGAGAGAGAGAGAGAGAGAGGGAGAGGAAGGGAAGCAGGCTCCCTGATGAGCAGAGAGCCCAATGCGAGGCTTGATCCCAGGACCCTGAGATCATGACCTGAACCGAAGGCAGAGGCTTTAACCCACTGAGCCACCCAGGTGCCCTGATCTTGGCATATTTTTAAAATATAATTTAAATTAATTGATCTATATGAAATTTGTGTGCTTCCTGTTCTCTAGAGAAGTTTACTTATATTGCAGACAGAAATCAGCTCTCATGTATTTGTAAGCAGGAAAATAATTGAATTATGTAAATTTGAATATTGTGGATCACATTATATAATACACAATAACTTCATAAATTGGGGTGCCTGGGTGGCTCAGTGGGTTAAAGCTTCTGCCTTTGGCTCATCAGGTTAAAGCCTTTGCCTTCAGCTCACGTCATGATCCCAGGATCCTGGGATTGAGACCTACATCGGGCTCTCTGTTCAGCAGGGAGCCTGCTTCCCTTCCTCTCCCTCTGCCTGCCTCTCTGCCTACTTGTGATCTCTGTTTGTCAAATAAAGTAAAAAAAAAAAAAAAGAAAAAAAGAAAAACTTCATAAATTACTTACCTGAAAATAGCATCAGATTTATTAATACCAAAAATAAAAAATGGAATGGGTTTCTAGTACTATCTTAAGCAAGCTCCACGATTCTCCAAATAGTTGGCATAATTTTTATTTATGATAAAAGTCATTATTTAAGGAAGTGTATGACCCAATAAGTGGCATCTTAAACATATACATGGAATTATAATAATTATTTAAGATAATTTTTATCAGTTTCTTTTTGTAGTATTCTGAATCAACCTGTATTTCAATCTATTTAATGCACAGAAAAGATATCTCATAGATGTCTTGAGAGAAGCTTAAGAGAAATTTACAGATGTGGAGGATATTTTGTTCTTGAAAACTAATTATGACTTTGAAAAGGTGACTTGGTGAGTCCACTCATAAAACAGATATGTATTTTATAGTGCAAATGTCAGTGGAGATTTATCTAGAAAAATAACTACATAAACAACTATTTTACTTTATATGTAATGTATTTTAGGTTATAATAAAATATGTTAATTATTAAAATGAACAAGTGACAAATCAAGTGTTAAATTTTTTTGGAAGTTTCCTAACACCAGTAAGATATCATTCTTCATTTCAAATTGGATCTTCATAGTCTGATCATAAAATATTTAATTTTACCCCAAATATTTGAGGGTATAATCGATTTCCCAAGGGCCTCTTTTATTCATTCTATTGATACTGAGTCTCTTTTGAAGGATTTATCATACCACCATTCCTATTGATCTTCTCTTTTTCATCATTTTAATGACCAGGTCCTTAATTGTCAATGATGTTGCATGAGACTTGGGCATTTGTCTAACATTAGTTTCTTTAATTTTTGTAAAACTCTTATAGGACTCTGTGCACCTCTGACTCTTCTAGCTCCTTTATTATGCTGTGCCTCAAGAGGCTGATGGTTTAACTTGTTACAACTGTTTAATGACAGAAATAATGCAATTGATAAATAATTATAGAGATATTTACTTTAAAACCAACAAATATAATGCTATTAATTTACTAGGACTGCCATAACAAAATGCCACAGACTCTCTAGCATAAACAACAGAAATCTGTATTCTCACATTTCTGGAGCCTGGAAATCTAAGATCAAGGTGTGAGAAGATTCTGGTTTCCTTTCTCATTGGCTGTAAATGGCTACCTTCTTGCTGCCTCCTCACATGGTCATTCCTCTGTGTACACACATTTCTGGTGTCTCACCTTCTTTTTATGAGGACACCAGTTGTACTGAATTACAGAAATACTCTAATGGCTTTATTTTAACTTAATGAGCTCTTTAAAGATCTTGTCTATAAATATAGTTACATTCTGAGGTAATAGGGGTTAAAGCTTCTATATATGAATTTTTTTAAGATTTTAAAATTTATTTTGACAGGCGGAGATCAGAAGTAGGCAGAGAGGCAGGCAGAGAGAGAGGCAGGGAAGTAGGATCCTTGCTGAGCAGAGAGCCTGATGCGGGGCTTGATCCTAGGACCCTAGGATCATGACCTGAGCCAAAGGCAGAGGCGTTAACCCACTGAGCCACCCAGGTGCCCCTATATATGAATTTTTGATGGTACACAATTCACACCATAACAATATGAAATGCCAACATTTTATTATTATTGTTATTATTGTTATTATATTATTGTTATTATATATTGTTATTATTGTTATTATTATTATTATTGTTATTATTATTATTATTGTTATATTGTTATTATATTTTATTATATTGTTATTATTGTTATTATTATATTATTGTATTTTATTATTCATCCAACATATTCATTGTGTCTGTTTTATTGCTACTACTGGGCTACCAGTGAGAATAATACAGAGAAAAATACAAACGTAATATAGCAATTTTTTTCATAATATACCAAAATTTAATGTATAAAACTAAAATTTCTGGTAACATTTAGATAAATAATTAAACTCAATTCTTTGAAGGATTCATATTTTCCTCATGGCTTCTCTAAAATTATCCTTTTTTTTGTCTTCCAATCTCCTTTTCTTCTTTCATTCTTCTACTTGCTGTCTAAATAAAATAAGATCTAAGAATCAATGCTATTGTCTTTTTCATTCACTCACTCCTTATATGTCTCATGGCTATACATGACATCTTTGAGATATATATCCTAAATAGGTCTATTAATTATACTCTTTTCTCCCAAATTGTTCCTTGTCTAATCTTCCCAATTTCACATGATGATATTGATTGCTCAGACAAAAATCATTATTATTTTTCAGAAAAAAATCCTTATAAAAATATTTCTTATCCTCCCTTTTCCTTAACATCCACACAAAATTAATCATGAAGCCCTGTCAGTACTAACTCCAAAATAGATCCAAAAATACTCTATATCACTTTCCTTCATAATATTCCCCACAGCTCAGAGATAAATTTCTATAAGTTAGATCACTCCAATTTCCTCATTTCCCTAATTTCATAGTGTTCATTATTTAATCAGTCTGCAAAGGGAAGCAGAATAATATTTTAAGGAATTTATTAGCATTACAAGAATGTTTATAGCTACAACTCTGTATTGTACACTCACATTTTGTCAAGAAGGTAGAGCTCATGTTAAGAAGGTAGAGTTTCATGTTAACATACAAAAAAAAAGTGAAAAAAAAAAAAAAACCACAGCAACAGGCTAAAGAAAATTTTTGTATGATTATGTCAAGATTCAGGAACAAAAAAAGACAACATCAAACAAACTCTTATGATGAAAACACTCAGTCAAGTAGGAATAGAAGGAAACTTCTTCAGCTTGATAAAGAATATTATTTGTAGAGGAGGAGTCAAGATGGCGGAGAAGTAGCAGGCTGAGATGACATCAGGCAGCAGGAGATCAGCTAGATAGCCTATCAAACCATTCCGAACACCTATGAATCCAACAGGAGATTGAAGAGAAGAAAAACAACAATTCTAGAAACAGAAAATCAACCACTTTCTGAAAGGTAGGACCAGCGGAGAAGTGAATCCAACGCGACGGGAAGATAGACCCCAGGGGGAGGGGCCGGCTCCCGGCAAGCGGCGGAGCACAAAATCAGGACTTTTAAAAGTCTGCTCCACAGAGGGACATTGCTCCAGAGGCTAAACTGGAGAGAAGACCTCACGGGGACAGCGTGGACTCAGGTCCTGCGGGGTCACAGAAGGATCGGGGGTGTCTGAGTGTCGCAGAGCTCACAGGTATTAGAGCGGGGAAGCCGGCTGCGGAGACAGAACCCAGGTTTCCTGGAGCTGTGGTCTGTGACACGGGCTGGTGCTCTGTGACACGGGCCGGTGCTCTGTGCGAGGGGTCCCCACAAGATCCGGGGAGACTCCGACCCGGAAGAGCTCAGGGATCTACGGGGTTTGGAGACTCCAGGTGGGACTCTGCCAGAGACAGAGACGGGCTGGGTGAGCTCGGAGCGCTCCCAGAAGCCAGTGAAACTGGACTGATTACGCATGATTTTCTCCGAGCGCGGTCTCCGAGCGCGAACGGAGGCTGGGGAGATGGGAGTGATCAAATGCTTTTCTCTGAAGGCGCACTGAAGACTGGGGCCCCTAGCTCTTGGCTCCTCTGAACTGGAGATTGGGAGGGTGCGATTTTCATTCCCGTCCCCTGGAACTCTACAGAAAGCGTTCAGGGAACAAAAGCTCCCAAAAGCAAACCTGAGAGGACTACTTAGCCTGGCCCCTGGTAAGGGCGGTGCAATTCCACCTGGGGCAGAGACACTTGAGAATCACTACAACAGGCCCCTCCCACAGAAGATCAAAGAAATCCAGCCAAGACCAAGTTCACTTAACAAGGAGAACAACGGATTCTTATCTGGATAAAATGACAAGGCAGAAAAACTCACCACAAAAAAAAAGAACAGGAGGCAGGACCGAAGTCTAGGGACCTAATCAATACAGACATTGTTAATATGTCAGATCTGGAATTCAGGACGACGATTCTCAAGGTTCTAGCCGGGCTCGAAAAAGGCATGGAAGATATTAGAGAAACCCTGTCAGGAGAAATAAAAGCCCTTTCTGGAGAAATAAAAGAACTAAAGTCTAATCAAGTTGAAATAAAAAAAAGCTATTAATGAGGTGCTATAAAAAATGGAGGCTCTTACTGCTAGGATAAATGAGGCAGAAGACAGAATTAGTGATATAGAAGACCAAATGACAGAGAATAAAGAAGCTGAGCAAAAGAGAGACAAACAACTACTGGACCACGAGAGGAGAATTCGAGAGATAAGTGATGCCATAAGATGAAACAACATTAGAATAATTGGGATTCCAGAAGAAGAAGAAAGGGAAAGAGGAGCAGAACGTATACTGGAGAGGATTACTGTAGAGAGTTTCCCTAATATAGCAAGGGGAACAAGCATCAAATCCAGGAGGTGCAGAGAACACCCCTCAAAATCAATAGGAATCGGTCCACACCCCGCCATCTAATAGTAAAATTTATAAGTCTTAGCGACAAAAAGAAAATCCTGAAAGCAGCACGGGACAAGAAGTCTGTAACATACAATGGTAAAAATATTAGATTGACAGCAGACTTATCCACAGAGACCTGGCAGGCCAGAAAGAACTGGCATGATATATTCAGAGCACTAAACGAGAAAAACATGCAGCCAAGAATACTTTATCCAGCTAGGTTATCATTGAAAATAGAAGGAGAGATAAAAAGCTTCCAGGACAAACAAAAACTGAAAGAGTTTGTAAACACCAAACCAGCTCTACAGGAAATATTGAAAGGGGTCCTCTAAGCAAAGAGGGACCCTAAAAGTATTATCAGAAAGGAACAGAGAGGGCGCCTGGGTGGCTCAGTGGGTTAAAGCCTCTGCCTTCAGCTCAGGTCATGATCCCAGGGTCCTGGGATCGAGCCCCACATTGGGCTCTCTGCTCAGCGGGGAGCCTGCTTCTCTCCTCTCTCTCTGCCTGCCTCTCTGCCTGCTTGTGATCTCTGACTGTGAAATAAATAAATAAAATCTTTAAAAAAAAATAAAAATTATAAAAAAAAAAAAAAGAAAGGAACAGAGAAAATATACAGTCAGAATCACCATACAGGCAATACAATGGCACTAAATTCATATCTCTCAATAGTTACCCTGAACGTAAATGGGCTAAATGCCCCAATCAAAAGACACAGGGTTGCAGAATGGATAAAAAAACAAAACCCATCCATATGCTGCCTACAAGAAACTCACTTTAGACCTGAAGACACCTCCAGATTGAAAGTGAGGGGGTGGAAAACAATTTACCATGCTAATGGACATCAGAAGAAAGCTGGGGTGGCAATCCTTATATCAGATCAATTAAATTTTAAGGCAAAGACTATAATAAGAGATGAGGAAGGACACTACATCATACTCAAAGGGTCTGTCCCACAAGAAGATCTAACAATTTTAAATATCTATGCCCCTAACATGGGAGCAGCCAACTATATAAACCAATTAATAACAAAATCAAAGAAACACATTGACAAGAATACAATAATAGTTGGAGACTTTAATACACCCCTCACTGAAATGGACAGATCATCCAAGCAAAAGATCAACAAGGAAATAAAGGTCTTAAATGACACACTGGACGAGATGGACATCACAGATATATTCAGAACATTCTACCCCAAAGCAACAGAATACACGTTCTTCTCTAGTGCCCATGGAACATTCTCCAGAATAGATCACATCCTGGGTCATAAATGAGGTCTCAACCGGTATCAAAAGATTGGGATCATTCCCTGCATATTTTCAGACCACAATGCTCTGCAGCTAGAAATCAATCACAAGAGGAAATTTGGAAAGAGCACAAATACATGGACACTCAACAGCATCCTTCTAAAGAATGAATGGGTCAACCAGGAAATTAAAGAAGAATTGAAAAAAACAATGGAAACAAATGATAATGAAAACACAATGGTCCAAAATCTGTGGGACACAACAAAGGCAGTCCTGAGAGGAAAATATATAGCCATGCAAGCCTATCTCAAGAAACAGTAAAGGTCTCAAATACACAACCTAAACCTACACCTAAAGGAGCTCAAGAAAGAACAACAAAGAAAGCCTAAACCCAGCAGGAGAAGAGAAATAATAAAGATCAAAGCAGAAATCAATGAAATAGAAACCAAAAAAACAATAGAACAAATCAATGAAACTAGGAGCTGGTTCTTTGAAAGAATTAATAAGATTGATAAACCCCTGGCCAGACTTATCCAAAAGAAAAGAGAAGGGACCCAAATAAATAAAATCATGAATGAAAGAGGAGAGATCACAACCAACACCAAAGAAATACAAACAATCACAAGAACATATTATGAACAACTATATGCCAACAAATTCGACAATCTGGAAGAAATGGATGCTTTCCTAGAGACATATAAACTGCCAAAACTGAACCAGGAAGAAATAGAAAACCTGAGTAGGCCCATAACCAGTAAGGAGATTGAAACAGTCATCAAAAATCTCCCAACAAACAAAAGCCCAGGGCCAGATGGCTTCCCAGGGGAATTCTACCAAACATTTAAAGAAGAATTAATTCCTATTCTCCTGAAACTGTTCCAAAAAATAGAAATGGAAGGAAAACTTCCAAACTCATTTTATGAGGCCAGCATCACCTTGATCCCCAAACCAGACAAGGATCCCATCAAAAAAGAGAATTATAAACCAATATCCTTGATGAACACAGATGGGAAAATTCTCACCAAAATACTAGCCAATAGGATCCAACAGTACATTAAAAGGATTATTCACCACGACCAAGTGGGATTTATTCCAGGGCAGCAGGGTTGGTTCAACATCTGCAAATCAATCAATGTGATACAATACATTAACCAAAGAAAGAACAAGAACCATATGATACTCTCAATAGTTGCTGAAAAAGCATTTGATAAAGTGCAACATCCCTTCCTAATCAAAACTCTTCAAAGTGTAGGGATAGAAGGCACATACCTCAATATTATCAAAGCCATCTATGAAAAACCCACTGCAAGTATCATTCTCAATGGAGAAAAACTGAGAGCTTTTCCGTTAAGGTCAGGAACACGGCAGGGATGTCCGCTATCACCACTGCTATTCAACATAGTACTAGAAGTCCTAGCCTCAGCAATCAGACAACAAAAAGAAATTAAAGGCATCCAAATCGGCAAAGAAGACGTCAAACTATCGCTCTTTGCAGATGATATGATACTATATGTGGAAAACCCAAAAGGCTCCACTCCAAAACTGCTAGAGCTTGTACAGGAATTCAGAAATGTGTCAGGATATAAAATCAATGCACAGAAATCAGTTGCATATCTTTACACCAACAACAAGACAGAAGAAAGAGAAATTAAGGAGTCAATCCCATTTACAATTACACCCAAAACCATAAGATACCTAGGAATAAACCTCACCAAAGAGGCAAAGGATCTATACTCAGAGAACTCTAAAGTACTCATGAAAGAAATTGAGGAAGACACAAAGAAATGGAAAAATGTTCCATGCTCATGGATTGGAAGAATAAATATTGTGAAAATGTCTATGCTACCTAAAGCTATCTACACATTTAATGCAATGCCTATCAAAATCCCATCCAATTTTTTCAAAGAAATGGAACAAATAATCCTAAAATTTATATGGAACCAGAAAAGACCTCGAATAGCCAAAGGAATATTGAAAAAGAAAGCCAAAGTTGGTGGCATCACAATTCCCGACTTCAAGCTCTACTACAAAGCTGTCATCATCAAGACAGTATGGTACTGGCACAGAAACAGACACATAGATCAATGGAACAGAATAGAGAGCCCAGAAATAGACCCTCAACTCTATGGTCAACTAATCTTCGACAAAGCAGGAAAGAATATCCAATGGAAAAACGACAGCCTCTTCAACAAATGGTGTTGGAAAAATTGGACAGCCACATGCAGAAAAATGAAATTGGACCATTTCCTTACACCACACACGAAAATAGACTCAAAATGGATGAAGGACCTCAACGTGAGAAAGGAATCCATCAAAATCCTTGAGGAGGACACAGGCAGCAACCTCTTTGACCTCACCAACAGCAACTTCTTCCTAGGAACAACGCCAAAGGCAAGGGAAGCAAGGGAAAAAATGAACTATTGGGACTTCATCAAGATCAAAAGCTTTTGCACAGCAAAGGAAACAGTCAACAAAACCAAAAAAACAACTTACAGAATGGGAGAAGATATTTGCAAACAACATATCCGATAAAGGGCTAGTATCCATAATCTACAAGGAGCTTATCAAACTCAACACGCAAAGAACAAATAATCCAATCAAGAAATGGGCAGAGGACATGAACAGACATTTCTGCAAAGAAGACATCCAGATGGCCAACAGACACATGAAAAAGTGCTCCACATCACTGGGTATCTGGGAAATACAAATCAAAACCACAATGAGATACCACCTCACACCAGTCAGAATGGCTAAAATGAACAAGTCAGGAAATGACAGATGCTGGCAAGGATGTGGAGAAAGGGGAACCCTCCTAGACTGTTGGTGGGAATGCAGGCTGGTGCAACCACTCTGGAAAACAGCATGGAGGTTCCTCAGAAAATTGAAGATAGAGCTACTTTATGACCCTGGAATTGCACTACTGGGTATTTACCCTAAAGATACAAACGTAGTGATCTGAAGGGGCATGTGTACCTGAATGTTTATAGCAGCAATGTCCACAATAGCCAAGTTATGGAAAGAACCTAGATGTCCATCCACAGATGAATGGATAAAGAAGATGTGGTGTATATATATACAATGGAATAATATGCAGCCATCAAAAGAAATGAAATCTTACCATTTGCAACGACATGGATGGTACTAGAGGGTATTATGCTTAGCGAAATAAGTCAACTGGAGAAAGACAACTATCACATGATCTCCCTGATATGAGGAAGTGGAGATGCAACGGGGGTGGGGGTTAAGGTGGTAGGAAAAGATAACATGAAACAAGATGGGATCGGGAGGGAGACAAACCAAAAGAGACTCTTAATGTCATAAAACATACTGAGGGTGGTGGGAGGGGAGAGGGTTTGGAAGAGGGTGGTGGGGTTACATTATATGTTTAAATTTAAAAAGCTTAAATAAAAAAAATTTAAAAATTAATAAAAAATGAAACGATAAGAGACATAATAAGAGAAATATTTGAAAAACACATCTAGTAAAGGATTTATATTCAAAATTACCAAAACTTTTCAAACTCAGCAATAAGAAATCAAATAGCTTAGATAATAAACAGTCAAATGTTCCAAAGAGATGTCTCACAAAACAGATATACACATGGCAAACAAGCATTTGAAAAGATGTTTAACATCATACACTGTTAAGGAACTCTTTATTAACAATTACTGGGGCTCCTGTCAAGCGTCTAACTCTTGGTTTTGGCTCAGGTCATGATCTCAGGGTCCTGAGACTGAGCCTTGTGTCAGACCCCATGCTCATTGTGGAGTTTGCTTGAGATTCTCTTTCCCTCTGCCCCTCCCTTTATTCTATAAACAAACAAACAAACAAACAAACTCTTAAAAAATAATTAGATACTCTAGCATATCCATTAGAATAGCTAAAGTTCAAAATCCTGGCAACATCAAATGTGGAGATTTGGAGGAACAAGAATTCTCTTTATTGCTGTAGGGAATGAAAAACTGTATAAGCCACTGTGAAAGATAGTCTGGTAGTTTCTTTCAAAGGTAAATATAACTGTATTTATGATACAGCAACCACACTTCTTGATATTTACCCCAAAGAACTGAAAACGTAACTCCAAACAAAAGTCTGCACATGAATGCTTGCAGCAGCATTATTCATAATCTCCACATTTGGAAGCAACCAAGACATGATTCAGTAGGTGAACAAGTAAATAACCTGTACATTCAGACAATGGCATATTATTCAACCCTAAGAAAGAAATGAGCTATCAAGTCACAAAAACATACGCAGAATCCTTAAATGTATAATGCTAAGCAAAATAAGCCAATCTGAAAAAGCTATGTACTCTACAATTCCAACTGTATGATTTTCTGGAAAAGCAAAACTAATATGGCATTGAAAGGACCAGTAGTTGACCAGGAGTTCCAGAGTGGATTTTTAGGGCAGTAAGTCCCTTCTGTAATGGTAGATATGCGTAACATATATATACATTTGTTTAAAAAAAAGAATTTATAACACAAATAGTTAAACTTAATGCAAACTACATACTTTAGTTGATAATGACGCACGAATATTGGCTCATTATTTGTGAGAAGTACATCACATTAATTCAAGACATTAATAATAAAAGCAACAGCATAGGGAAGGAGTGAACATATATGGGAAGTCTCTGTATTTTCATTCCTTCTTTTCTGCAAAGCTAAAAATTCTCTGAAATATAAAATGTATTAAATTAGGTTTTTAAAATTTAAATGCCATTAATTAGCATACAATGTATTATTAATTTCAGGGTAGAATTCTGTGATTCATCAGTTACCTGTGACATCCAGTGCTCATTATATCATATGCCCTCCTTAATGCCCATTACCCATTTGTCCCATGCCCTAACCCACTTCCCTCTAGCAACCCTCAGTTTGTTTCCTATGATTAAGAGTCTCTTATGGTTTGTCTCCCTTCTGATTCTATCTTCTATTTTGTTTTGTTTCTTAAATTCTACATATGAGTGAAATCCTATGATAATTGTCTTTCTCTGATTGATTTATTTCACTTAGGATAATAACCTCTAATTCGATCCACATCATTGCAAATGGTAAGATTTCATTTTCTTGATGTCTGAGTAATATTCCATTGTGTGTATATATACCACATCTTCTTTATTCATTCATCTCTTGATGAACATCTGAGCTCTTTATAGTTTGACTATTGAGGACATTGCTCCTATAAACACTGGAGAGCAGATACCCTTTCAGATCACTACATTTGCATCTTTGGGGTAACTATCTAGCAGCACAATCACTGGGTCATAAGGTAGCTCTATTTTTAACTTTTTGAGGGATCTTCATATTGTTTACCAGAGTGGCTGTACCAGCTTGCATTCCTACCAACAGTGTAAAAGGGATTAGATTCTTTTCAAAAAATGGAAACAAGGAATATAATAAGAAGTTTATAAAATTAGAAATAAAACTGACATTTCATGAGACAACTGCCAAGAATTCAATAAAGTAGTTTGATTATCATCACACTTAAATAGAAAAAATAAAAGGAAAGAAAGAAGGAAGCAACATGAAACATGAATAAGCATACATTGCGCAAGAATGAGTTCTAGTACATAGAATGTGTTCATAAGCCATGTATCGTTTTCTTCAAAAATTTTACCTTGAAATACAATAAAATAAGAATGTTCAAGATTATCTTAGATTATTTTGATTTGTAATTCTTAAAAAATGTTCTTTTATAGTCTTCCCATTATGCAGCTGAACATTCCTCTTTTTAATTAATTCCCTTCATTGTTTCAACTTTCTACATGACGTTAAAAATTCCTTTTCTTGTTCTGTGTTTTTGTTGAAGAGAGATAGAAAGAGAGAAAACATGCACACATGCTTATACACAAGTGATGGGGGGCAGAGAAAGAGAGAGAGGATCTTTAGCAAGCTCTACACCCAGTGCAGAGCCTGATATGGGATTTGATCTCATGACATGGAGGTCATGACCTGAACCAAAATCAAGAGTCTGTGGCTTAATCAAGTGAGCCATCCAGGCACCCCTTCTTGTTTTGTTTTTAGAGTTTAATGAATTTGCATTTTTCTATCAACATCTATCCAGTATTGTCCCATATTGTTTCCTGCCCTCTGCAATAGCTACAACCGCTAATAAATGGAGTCTCTACATCCTTCTGAATTTTGGCTGGCCTTGTTTGACAAATAAAGTGCAGGGAAGTGGTAGTATGCTTCTTCTTGTGCTAAGGCTTTGTATATTTCTACTCCCTCTGTTAAAATTCTAAAACCATGTGAACACACTTAGCCTAGCAGTCTGAAGGGTGAGACCATGGGGTTGTATGTAGCCCAAGCTTTCCAAAGTATCACTTGTGAATGACATTTATTAATGAGCCAGGCACAGCCAATCCACAAGCTGCTTAAAGATGCATGTAGTGGGCCCAGCTGAGACTAGTAAGAATGGTCCAGTAAGAAGCATGTAGATGTTTTGCTAACTTGCAAATTAATACATGAGCTAAATAACTGCTTAAATAGCTTTAAGTCACTAAGTTTTAGAATAGTTTATTATACAACAAAGTTTAACTAAAACAAAAAACTTTAAAACACACGATTATACTAATGACAATCAAAACTTTTTTTCTCATCAACTTCTGAAAATTTTGTTACTCACTTATTATCCCCAATTGGATATTCCATTAGCAAGTTAAAACTTATCAATATTGAAATCATTGTTCCTTTTCCAAATGCTTATTTTTATATTATTTTCTTCAGCCATATTACTTAAAAATCATACAAACTTGAAAAAATTATTGTAATTATGCCTTCTTATCCTTACTATATCACCAATTGGATAATGATTCATCCCAAATGCCTCATCCAAATGTCTTGCACTTTTTTTCTATTTATAGTACAAGAGTGTTTGCTCAGCAGATGTTTAGCTATAACATGGATGATATAATCTCTTTTTAACTTCTTTTTTATGTGCAGGGTTTCTTACTTCAAACCTTCTAGATATATATTTCTATATTACAATCATTATTATGTAAAATACCTCATAAAATTTATTTTTTCTTGATACTATTTAAGGAAAATTGCACTACCTGATATATAAAAGCAAAATCCATTATTGGCAGTTCCTAGACTACTTAGCTTTTATTTCTATCTTAATTTCCCAATTCTCTCATCCTGTAGTCTAACTACTCCAAAATATACTCATTTATTCCTTATTTTCTTGTCTTTGTAAATGATGGTTCCTCTGCCTGGAATCCCCTAAATTCAATGACATCATATGTTGACTGTCCCACTTTTTCTTCAAGTGATTGCTCATATGTTGTCACCGAAACTGTAGATGGGACATATTAGATAGGAATAAAAAATATGCTAGTTTAAAGACTAAACATGATCACTGAAACCATATCTTTCATTATTTTTTTAAAAGATCTTTCAATCACTCATCACAAACATGTCCTGTACTTTTATGAGTCTTCTTTTGTTTTTATGATTTTACAGTTAAAATACTATCAGCACTTTGCTTTCATCTAAAGTCTCCACTACCTTCAAATAAGCTAATATAATATTCATTCTTTTTTTTGATACTTCACTATATTCAACTCAATTGTAAACCTTTATAGTGCTTTAAAAGACTATGAGTAAAATTTTCTTTCACCAAAGAGATCTGACATCATTGGAAATGCCAAATTTTCTATCTTCTCTGCCCAATCGTGTCGTCAATATATATGTCTTGCACAGCTCTATGCTTTAAAGAATTCTCACTGTATTTTTTTCTAATTGTACTGACAAAAATCGAAGACTGAGCTGAGTTTTTTTCAGTGTAGCCTTCCTTGAAAAGAGACCCTTTCTTTGGTAATATTTAACAGTTGTCATTCCATCACACTTTGATATCAACCACTTATTCCACATTACTGTTAAGCTCCCTAAAATCAGCAGATGTATCATACCATACTGTCCTTGAGCTTCTAATTAACTGTCAGTTCTCAGTTCCATCTTCCTAAATTCTACATTTGGTGACAGTGCTTAGAAAACACTCAATTTTACTGATGCTCCTTAGGGACTGTCTGAGATGCTGGAAATTAGTTGATGTCTTTTTTATTTTCAGTTTGTCATCTCTGTGAGACTATAGTCATCACTGCATTTATCCAAAAAATCATGTGATGATAAATGGCATGCTAAAGACTTTAGAAATTATAGTTTATTTCTATAGCTGATAATAGTTTGTTAAAAATCGTAAATAATTGCAAACAATTCCAGTATTATTAATGCCAGTAGCCACTCTGATCAAATCAATTTAGGTAATTATACATTTGCCATTTTAAAAACACTTGAATAAAAAGTTTTACTGAAGGATATTTATCTTTTGTACCTATCATTTTGAGACATTTCTTCTTACAAGAAAATTTGAAGATTGTACTTAGAATTGACATAATTTTGGTATATAATTTACATTTACTACTTCACATCTCTTAAAATATCTTTTCTCTAATGTTTAAATTTTTTTATCAAAACACTTACAGTAGCTGAATTTAGCAAATACTAAGGATTTTTATACTTTCAGCATTTGATTTATTAAATAAAATGATATTCATTGTATAGATTCCTGGCTCTGAAACCATAGTCAAAACTCAGTTGTTAGCAATAGCCCCTTAATATGTCTCATGTAATTTAAAATAGTATTTTCTTGCTCTAATATTATGAAATGATATTTAATTCAAAATCACTTAATTTGACTTGTGCTTCTCTCCCAGGAGAGAAAAAGAGGAGTGGCTGTGTGTTCACAGCAGCCTCTCCCTCCAGTAGCAGCAAGGCAAGAAGTAGCCAGACACAAAGAGAAGGGCTGTTTGTGGGGTGGGGTGGGGGGTTCACTATGTGGGATGAGGATTCAAGGGACAGCACCAGCTCCTCCTCATAGTCATCCTTCAACCAGTAAACCAAGGAAGAAAGGAACACCATTAAGAAGAGAGCAAAGTCAGTGCACCTGGGTGGCTCAGTCGACTAAATGTCTGCCTTTGGCTCAGGTCATGATCCCAGGGTCCTGGAATTGAGTCACATCAGGGTCCCTGCTTGATGGGAAGCCTGCTTCTCCCTCTGCCCTTCACCCTGCTTGTGCTCTCTTTCTCTCTTTTTCTCTCTCTCAAACAAATAAATAAAATCTTTAAAAAAAAATTTAAAAAGAAGAGAGTAAAGTCAGAATGAGCAGAAACTCCGAAACATCATCAGTGGGATTCCAAAGGAACTTATAGATATTACTTTAGACCCTTCACCTCACTGCAGTGCGTCCCAAAGGTGGTAACATATGAATGGAGATCCACCATTCCAGGGCCTCCAGGATCCATGTTTGAGTTTATTCTTCCTTAATACCACTCTTACACCAGAATACCTCTTCAAACCTCCAAAGTTACATTTGGACAAGAATCTATAATTGTAATTTTAACAGTTAAGAAGTTATTTGCTTGGACATAATAAAAGATAATTGGAGTCCAACACTAATCATTTCTAAAGTTCTCCTCTCTATCTGTTCTCTTCTTATAATTCTGATGACACTTTGTGGGGGAAGCATTACCACTGAGTATAGGAAAATGGAATAGAACATGATAGGATGGCCAGAGAGTGGACCCAAAGATACACTACATAAACTGGGTTTTCACAATTCTTATATTATTTGTCTGTCACAGAGGATGTTGCTTGTGATTTTGAAGGGGTGGGGGAGGGGGTTATTTCTATAACATGTATTATTCAGTCTTAGGAAATTCCTAAGATTTTGTTGTAACTTAAGGTATCTCGCCACACTAGCAAGATAATTACAACTTTTCAAACTGCCATTACTTCTACAATATTAGCAGAAAAGTAGTATAGAGAATAGACATTTGGGTTCAGTTGCTTGTAGTCTTTAAATTTAAAATAGCTTAATTTCCTACAGGTTACACACATGGCCATTTATGTCGAGTCCTTCTAAGACCACACATTTTTTAGGTCAAAAATATTGGAATCTCTTTTCCCTTCCTGGGAGGGAACATTGATATATAATAGTATTTAGAGACTGTCATCTCATATATAAAAAAATAGATACATAACTATAAGACACCATCTACGAAATGAGTAGTTATGTATTTTATTTTATATGCCAACCTGCTTTCTTGTGCCAAGATGAGAGTTTTGAATCATGACTTGTGAAAACCTTAAGCTGTTAACTGAAAGGTATGGAATAAGAGTTGCTTAGTGGATTGATTATATGCTGTGCATTACTGAAGTCTGCATTTGTTACTGTGCTGATGAATAAAAAGAACCTCTTAATTTGTTGAACTCTCTTATATATTATCATTTAATCCTCAGACAATGATGTTTCTTAATCAGCTGTCCCACGGACATACTCTTTTCCTGTTTTGAGCATTTGTTTTTCTCAACATCTACAAACATCCAAACACTGTCAGCTTAACAACTGCTTAAAAATATTTATGTGACTTAGAGTTAAATATCATTAAGTAATTTAGAGCTAAAATAGTTTCTCCATAAAAAATTGTTACTGGAGGCCATTTTAATAATAATTTCCAGTGTGTTTTTGGCTTGATACCAATTTGTATATATCCCAGGCCTTCCTTCTTGGACTTTCCATTTCAGGAGAGCAGTTTTCATATTCTCACTACAGATAGTACAATGGTTTGCATCAACACTTCAAATGCTTGGCATAAATGATAAATACATATAATGTGGTGAATTAAAAATAATGAAAATGTCATTGTAGTACCATCTTTATTGCAAAATTTCTGTTATATAAATGTGATTATAAATCATTTTTATCATTTACTATGTCATTATTTTTCAATGAAATATTAAAAGAAATGTATTTTCTAAAGCTCTGTTTCAAATGAGCAGAAACCATTTAAAAGACAAAAATACATAAATCTACCTCATTTTTGAGCAAGAGATCTAAAGGGGATATTGTAATTCTTAGGAGAGAAATGCTCTCATTTTCGCATAGGTGGCTGTCAAACCTTAAATAGTTGTGAACACCACCTTGCTAACGCATTGAAAGGCAGGTTGCTGGTCCAATAGCTCAATAATTCCAAACAAGTAAGTCTGAGAAAGACCTAGGGTCTTCCATTTTAAACCTTAATATTCTTATAAGTATGATCCACAATGCCTTTTACTAGCTTGTTTCATTTGCTGTTATTTATTTGGATGGAGAAAGAAGGTATAGTGAAATTAAAAGAGTAAAGTAATTTAGGAGTTATATTACTTCATATAGTCAAAAGTGTAGAGATTAGCTTCTCAAAAGTCTAAAGAAAATATAGTTTTAGGAATTTAGAAATGGCTATTGAGAGGGGAAAAATTCCACAAAATAGTGGATAAGTTGGATTTGGGAAGAGTTCAATATAATAAGAAATACAAATTGGCAAGGATGAGAGATGAAAAGGGAACTTGGAAGACTACTTGGAATAAAACAAATACTAGTATTTAATTTATTTTTTATTCTGATTTGGACTTTAATCTCTACTTTCTCACCACATTCTTATTATCCTGAAACTTTCAAAGTATCACTGCTATAGTCTTCCCCCCCTCCCTCCCAGATTGGAGGAGAAATTAAAGCTATTGAAAAGCAAACACATAGATAAACAGAAGGGAAAGAGGACAACTTTGGCAGGTGACAACTAAGACTGGGTCTAGTACAAATATCAGAGGTGTGGAGTCACGGAAGAATATAATCAACTCTTGAAACATCATTAGAATTGATGTAATGTTAGTAGGAGATTTTCAGTAGGACCTGGGATGGAAGCTGGAGCCATTTTACTTGGATTAAGAAGACTATAAAGACTATAAAATGTTGGAGGATCAGGTAATGTAGGTATTGAATTCAGTTATCTCTTATAGTTTGTTTCCCTCTCTGATTTCATCTTATATTTTTGTCTTGCCTTCCCCTATGACCCTCTGTTTTGTTTCTTAAATTTCAGTGAATTCATAGGATAATTGTATTTCTCTGACTGATTTATTTTGCTTAATATAATACCAGCTGGTTCCATCCACATCATTGAAAATGGTAAGATACCATTTCTTCAGGGACCTGAGTGGCTCAGTCAGTTAGGTGTCTGCCTTTGACTCAGGTAACAGTCTCAGGGTCCTGGGATCAAGCTCTGAATCTGGCTCCCTGCTCAGCAGGAAGCTTGCTTCTCCTCTCTCTCCCACTCTCCCTGCTGTGTTTCCTCTCACTACATCACTTTCTGTCAAATAAATAAATAAAATCTTTAAAAAAAAAAAAAGATTTCTTTCTTTCTTTTTTTTTTTTTGGTGGTTGTGTAACAAACAGGGATTCTGCAGAGAGTGGGAGGAGTGGGATGGGGTAACTGGGTGATGGGCCTTAAGGAGGGCATGTGATGTAATGTAACTGATGAATCACTGAACTCTACCTCTGAAACTAATAATACAATATATGTTAATTAACTGAATTTAAATAAGTAAATTTTTATTTAAAATAAAATTTAAAATACAATTTTTAAAAGCTGCAATAATAAAAACAAGCTTGACAAAAAATAAAAATAACAGCGTATTACATGCATTTAAGCATATAGGTAATGCTAATAATCTGAACAGGTGTATTTTTCCAAATATTTTTAATTAAAAGATTCTTAGAAATAGTGATTCTGATTAAAGCTGGCAGATAATGATGAAAAGGGAAGGAGGCCTACCTAATAGTAGTTTGCAATGACAATCCAGGATACAGCAGCTGATGCAAATGAACATTTCACAACAGAAGTCAGAAAAATGGGTGGTAATTGGATAAGATCTGGAGACCAAGTAGAAGTTCATGAACAGGGCACCTGGGTGGCTCAGTGGGTTAAGCCTCTGCCTTCGGCTCAGGTCATGATCCCAGGGTCCTGGGATCGAGTCCCACATCGGGCTCCCTGCTCAATGGGGAGCCTGCTTCTCCCTCTCCATCTACCTGCTGCTTCCCCTGCTTGTGTGCTCTCTCTCTCTCTCTCTGACAAATAAATAAATAAAACTTTAAAAGAAAAAAAAAAAAAAAGAAGTTCATGAACAAAATATACAAAAGAATAGATTCCAACCAACCTGTCTTTCCCCACTCTATTTTCTTGATACATTGTACCTGACTTGAAAGGAGAATTGCTTAACTCACTTCCAGAATAATACAAAGGTTTCTGTGGTCTTTGAATCTGACATTAAAAGTGAGGAAGTTGTTTGCTCTGTACCCCATAACATATCATTTTAGGGATGTGTATGTGAGATGTGTAGGGTGATAAAGCTTCTGCATTACAAATTCAAAAGGCTGCAGCATAGTTTATGTCCAACAGACTATTTACCCACAGACTAAGTACTTTAAAAAAGAAAAAATAGATATTGTCTGAAACTTTGATACCTAGTCAGAGAAATCACAAAATCAGCTTTGAACTGTTACTAGGGATGACATATGAACATGCACTGAGAAGTAATGAGAAGCTCTGTTGTTTATTTAGTGAGGAAACAAACTCACTTGATCCAATGCCTGGCAGTTTCTTTTCATTCTTCCTTTTGTCTTGATTCTCTTTGTTCGATGCAGGTCAGGGAGCAAATGTTGTTAAATCATATGCATTTGGTAAGCACATTTTTCTCTCATTATCACATCATTCTTTTCTTCAAAGGATATTTGATGTATGTGTCAGCTTTTGAACCTTAAAGATGAATATAAAGAAATATTCAAATAACACTTTGAATTAACATCAAATACACATCAACATTTCAGAAGATAGACTGATCAGAATTTACTAAATGCCACAGAAAATTCATCCTGGATAAGGGAAAATAATTAGCCTTGGAAAAGTTACCATGTGTGATTAAAAGAATAAACAATTATAGGAGGTCTATTTAATAGGTTTATTCTAATTAAAAACAGCTACCTCTTTTCAAATACCTGCACAGCCCTCAAGATCATTACCATTTTGTCTTTCTCTGAATTAGTTTGTATTTCTCACAGAAACCTTATATTTTATTTTCAATTTACTAATGGAAATACTCATATCAAAAGCATCTTCATATTTCTGCCATCGCTGCTTCAATTTATTAGAAATTTTCTTCCCCAATTAAGCACAAATATTAGTGTTGTGGGTTTAATGTTAATGAGGAAATAGAAAAGAAATATGAGATATACTTCTCCTCCACAATTAAACATAATTTTGTCCTAAAACTGAAGTTCAAGGAAAAGAATGTCATAAAAATATATTAAAATTATTTTAAGAATTATTAATTCAAGAAAGTATTCAAAGCTTCAAAACAATAAAATAGCTACATAGTTAGAATAGTCACACTAATACTCATTGTTAGTTTACGTCTTGAAGGTTTCCTAAGATATGTACTTTGGGGATTCAATTAAATGATGACTTAATTCATACATGTTTAAATAATAATGTAATTTACTTGTGTATGTGTGTGTGTGTGCATATGCGTTTTATTCACAAATTCTTGTGCTATTCCTGATAGGTTACTTAGTGAATTAAAGAAAAAAAAATCCTAATAATCCTAATAATTAAAGTAAACTTATAGGTGCTTCAACATGTAGAAAGTTATTTTGGGTAGACAAATACATTTTTCTCATGTATTAGAGGGAATAAACTATTCTTTTGTTCAATAAGTTTCATTGGGCAACATTTGGTGCTAGGCATTGTCAATAGGAAGAAAATAAATTAGTAAATAAAACAGTATATTAGTAAACTCTGTCCTCATAGTGTTTATAGTCCAATGTAGAAAGACATATGTTATTAAAATAAATACTAGAATATATAGCTTATTAAAAGCAAGGGATCCTAGGAATAAAAAGGCCAAGAAGGAAGACATTATATGCTGGGGGCTAGTTGCAATTTAAAGCAGTAACATAAAAATTAAAGTAATCTAGGAACACCTCAATGAGGAATTAACAATTAGAGATGTAATGGGATGGAGGGTGGGAAGTAAGCAGATGGATACATGAAGAAGATCATTTTTTCCAGGTAAGTGAATCAGCATTGTGCTTGTAGTGAACTAAGAACAGCAAGAGAGCAAAAGGTGCTGGATGAAGTGAAAAAGGGGGAAAGAGGAAATGATGTCCAAGGGGTAGTAATGTGTGTTGCAGGCTTCTGGTTGTAAGAACCTTGTAGGCAAATTCATGGTATTGGATTTTAAGTCTGAGTGAGGTGGGAAGCCATTGTAAGGTTTTGTTTTATTTGGTTTTATAATAATTCTAACTCTTGTTTTCTTTGGTTTTGTAATAATTCTGACTTCTGATGGATTTGGACTTGCTATTCTAGCATCAAAGAAACATACAGGCATGAACATTGTTCCCTAATCATTTATAGTGAGTACCTACAAGTATGCTGAACAAACCAACTATATAACCGTCTTTAATGCTGCAGAATGTACAAAAATGGTATAAAGCTTAGCTAATTTTATATTCACATTGGTCAGGGCTTCATCAAAACTTTTATTTTTTTATTTTTATTTTTTATTTATTTGACAGATAGAGAGATCACAAGTAGGCAGAGTGGCAGGCAGAGAGGCGGGAGGGGAAGCAGGCTCCCCTCCAAGCAGAGAGCCCGATGTGGGACTCGATCCCAGGACCCTGAGATCATGACCTGAGCCGAAGGCAGCGGCTTAACCCACTGAGCCACTCAGGTGCCCCCATCAAAACTTTTAAACATTACCGGAGCTCCTATATGGCCTGTTGGTTAAGGGTCTGACTTTTGATTTCCACTCAGGTCATGATCTCAGTGTCATGAGATGGAACCCCTGGTCAGATCCTTGCTCAGCATGGAATGTGCTTGGGATTCTCTCTCTCTCTCCCTCTCCATCCCCCTCTGCTCTTCTTTCTGCTTGTGCACTTTCTCTCTCTCTCTCAAAATAAGTAAGTAAATAAGTAAATAAATAAAATCTTACCAAAAAATCTAAGCATTACTGAGAAAATATTTCTGAATTTATAATAAGAAAAAAAATCTTCAGAAATCTGGCATAAAATATTTTTTTTGTCTAAACTATAATAAAATTGATCTAAAGACACATGCATAAAGAGATATTACCTTTTCTGTTGAACATATTTATTATTTTTTGTACCTCCCAAAATGCCACAGTAATGTGGACCCTCTTATTTGTTGGGTTCAGCATAGCTTCCCTACTCTTTTATTTTTAAGTCATTATTGTGCTCGCTTCGGCAGCACATATACTAAAATTGGAACCATATTTTTAAGTCATTATAAGTTCTTATTAAAAGGAAACTCTGAATTGGAATTTGGGATATTACTTGGATCATCTTTCTGCATATCAAGGAGAATGTATCTGATATTTCTGAACTAGTTTTGTTCTAAATTTGCAGCAGTGATGGGTGCTTTTGTTCTTTATATTTTTATGCCCCAATTATTATTTCAAGGGATATGTAATATTGAAGGCTATTTAAAAGTGAAGGAGTTAAATGCATTAGCTCACAATATATGTTCATAGCATTATCTCTTTCTAAGGCTTTTTATGACATAACAGTAGGATATTTTGAATCATCTAATGTTGTAGAGAGTTGCATTTTTACTTTCTTTTTCCTCTGTAACATATATTTCCCCTATACTTAACAATATGTAAGGATTAAATTTCCTTTATTATAACAGAAATCTGTACTTCTCCATAAAGTAACAATATTTACAAAAGTATATAATGAACTGACATTTAGAAGATGATGAAACTCATGAATGCCCAAGAAATGCCAGCAAATTTCAAGAAAACTGCTAATTGAAAAACACTTTTATGAACATGAAAATATTTGAATACTTTACTACCATGTGGTATCTGACACTAAACTGAGGTTCACACTCGAAAATATTTAGAAATCTCTAAAGAAACTCTATATCTGAGATTAATCACTCTGTTGTAGAATTTTAAAAACACAAAACATGTTATAAATATATTTTATAAATCCCCAAGCACCCTAAATGCATCATTCCCATAGAAAACATACATATATAGACACATAGATATAAACAATTATTTTATAATATAAATAGTGATTATTTAATCATATGTGTTACCATATCATCCCTGACTCCTTAACCTCTATAAACTCACACATGTTCTCCATTTCAGATTAGTCAAAAGTATTAAGAAAGTGGTAAATAATCACCCAGCTTTGTCACTGAACCCTTGTGCAACCTCAAGTAAGTGACAGATATTCTATTCCTCAATTTCCTCAATAAAATGGAGAAAATGATGACAGTTATCTCACTAGGCTTTGGCAGCTTTTAATTATTAAACAGGTAAGCCTTGGGAGTATAGCTGGCACACAGTGAGCTTTCATAATGGTTAACTATTATTATATTTACCTCTGCTGAATTGATATAATTAATTTTTAAAAAAGGTAAGAGGAATGATCTTTTGGATAGGTAGAGGGCATGGCATTAGGAAATGGAGTCTGCCAATTCAGAAGATGCTGCACAATCGACAAAATCTGTGCAAAAAAAATTTGTGTTTGACACAAAACAAGCATAAGTGCATAGTAATGCAATGACAGTCTTTATAAAATTTGCTGAAAATATCTGCATTTAGACCATCTGTAAGAAACTAAAACTTAAGAATGAATAAAGCATCACTTGAGTCTCATCATCTATGGTTTAATCCTTTAGGTCTGTAGACCAACTATGTATTTGATATTTTGGGAAAGGGAGTCATGTCTTTAACTCTAAAATTATGATTGTTTAGATTCAGAGTTGATAAAGCTTATCGGTTTTTAATAGTTGTACTATAATGCAAGAACAGCATAAGAAAACTGAGTTCAAGGAAGAAGATATGGTGCTAAATTAGGCAAAGAATGCCACAGGAAATGTTTAATGAAAATTTAGTAGATGTTTTAGAAAAGAGAAGGCCACATTCTAATATTTGACTGTTATCCCATCTGTATGATGGAACTATTATAACCAAAATGCTTAGCAATATTCATACAAATGGAAAAGCTAAAGAGATAGATTTTTCTGTCAATGGCTTTATATTTTCAGACCTGTCAGGACTAAGAGATGTTGCAGCCACAGGCATATGCTATAAATAGTAAACTGGTGTCTTTCATGGTTGAACAAATTCTGCAGAAAATAAACTTGAAAGTATAGAAAAGATTTGTGTCCTCAGATGAAGGCCAGGAATGTCACTATTGTTATTATTTGTTAGATATTTAATAAGTAGAAATAATTTTTTAAAATGTGTATGCAATTGTTGTAGGGTCTGTAAATAATGTTAAATAATGAAAGCCCCTTTTTTCATTCATAGTTAAGTATGATTAGTTTGATTACTTGAATTTATCATATTTTCATTGAGATCTTTCTAATTATTTTCCTTATTTTATTTTCCCCTAAAATATAATTTATCCTACCTCCGACAATAAAATTGCGAGGTGTATTTACTAAGATATACTGCTTTAAAACAGTAAGATTTTTCATGGTGCTACTTGAAACAAATTTTATTTAAGCACATACATTAGCTGTATTTATTTAATTTGATCACTGAAAACTCACCTCCTAATTTCTTTAGAAAGGTAAGTTGGTTTCACATTAATTTTCAGTCAAACTCAAGTAATTACAATTTATGAGTAACTGTGGCCAATAATATTTTTTTAATCAAAATTTCATTTTCTCTCATGTCTTCTCCCTCTGGTGAAGAGAATACTTCCCTAGCTCATCGATTTGGGGCTACTCCATGTGACTAGCTCTGGCTGACAGGATAAGATAGAAGTTACACTGTGCTGGTTCTATGACTAGACATTTAGACTCTTTAAAAGTTTATGTTCATCTCTGTGGGAGTTTCTTACTACTATCAAGAGAATATTCTCTAGAGTTGTTGTCCCTCCAACCTGGACACCAGGGCAGGACATGCAAAGGAAAATCCCTTTGACTCACTGCAGACCTGTATTTTGAAGTGGATCTTCTGTTTCTAGTCCACATACTTATAAACACTTACACTTTATGCAAATAAGTGTTGAGGTGATGAAAACAGCACCGTGCTGAAAATGGTTGGCTGACAGCAGCTACCTGCAAATGTAGGAGGAAATATAACTTGTTAGAGAGTATTCTGGAATAGCAATTGAAATATAAATATTCCAGAAAAAAGAAACTTACTTTACAAGGTATTTTGTTAAGTAACACCTTTATATAACACCTTTATATAACACTTTATATATATACAGTGCTTCATCCATAATGTGCAAATTTTAGAATTTTATATCAGTACTTGTTACAACCATGTACTTAGGATAAATAGTGAAAATACTCTGGAATCATTCCAAAGCATACTTCATATTTATAAAACCATTTGTTATTAACCTTATTAACAATGTATATTTTTAATTTGTACAATTTGTTAATAGAAAATTATTGAAATAATAAATCATTCTAGTGATGTGTAGGGAAAAAAATGGCTTTGCCCAAAATCAGTTCAGCATTTGCTCTTATTTTTGGGTAAGTAATCTCTATACCCTTGAAATGGCATTCCTTATAAATTTGTGGTTATTCTGATTGTTATAAACATACACCATCTTTTATAAAATATTTTTAAAAACTTTTTAGTCAATTGAAAATTCAAAGAGCTATAAATCTTAATTTATGTTCTTATACTGAAATAATAATCTTTGGTTTATATCTGTGACTCCTTATTTTGTATTTTCTATACCTTTATTAACCTTTTTCATAATTCTTAAAAATCATGTGTCATTTGATTTTCTTGTTTAAATGAATTTGAGAAGCACTATATATTCAAACTATGACTTGTTTTTATTTAAAAATACTCAGTTTAAGAGTCTCTTATGGTTTGTCTCCCTCCTGATCCCATCTTGTTTCATTTATTCCTTTCCTACCTCCCATACCCCCCATGTTGCTTCTCAACTTCCTCATATCAGGGAGATCATATGATAGCTGTCTTTCTCCAATTGATTTATTTGGCTAAGCATAATACCCTCAAGCCCATCCACATCGTCATAAATGGCAAGATTTCATTTCTTTTTATGGCTGCATAGTATTCCATTGTACATATATACCACATCTTCTTTATCCATTCATCTGTTGATGGAAATCTAGGTTCTTTCCATAGTTTGGCTATTCACAGACCTGTACCCGTGGGGCTAATACATTATATGTTAATAAACAAATACTCAGTTACTTTTGCTCTTATTATTCCCCTTATTATTTTCTTTCAAAGGTAAACTCTGAAAAAACATTCAGGTATTTCAAAATAACTCTTTTAAGTTTTGATTTGAATTTTATTAAACATATATGTTGAACTACATTCAATCCTTCCACTTCGAAGTGGTATATTTTACCATTTTTATGATCACAAAAAATTGCATTTCTTTTGATGACTCAAATATGTTTCTTATTAATATTATTCCTATGTATTTTGTTGCTTTTCAGTAGACTTTCTGTAAATTTATTCAAGATTGAGCAATTATTTATCTCTTCCTTATCATGTGATAGGTACTCCACTAAATATTTGACATACTTTGTTAACCTTTATATAAAAACATAAATTCAAGTAAAATAAAGGTATACATGTTCTATCATGACAACATATTACCACTTCCAATTTTTGAAATACTTTCTTTGACCTGTAAAGTATTAATTGAATGTTATTACTTTTTATGAATCTGGCTTTCTCTGAAGAAGCATATTTCTCAGAAGCCTTCTAAAGCATGGCTCTTTTCCCAAATGTCCATCGATATATGAATGGATAAAGAAAATGTGAGATATATCTAAAGATAGGTAGGTATAGATAGATGATAGATGGATAGACAGATATAGATATACAGCTATAATGGAATATTACTCAGCTATAAAAATAGTGAAATCTTGTTATTTGCAACAACCCAGACGGAGCTAGAGAGTATTACGCTAAGCAAAATAAGTCAGTCAGAGAAAGACAAATACCGTATGATCTCACTCATATGTGGAATTTAAGAAACAAAACAAATGAGTAAAGGAAAATAAAAATAGAGAGAGAGACAAACCAAGAAACAGGTTCTTTTTTTTTTTTTTTTACTTTATTTAAGCTTTATTTAAACATATGATGTAACCCCACCACCCTCACCCAACCCCTCTTCCCCCCACCCCCCTCAGTTTGTTTTATGACATTAAGAGTCTCTTTTGGTTTTTCTCCCTCCCGATCCCATCTTCTTTCATTTTTACTTTTCCTACCACCTTAACTCCCACCCCCGTTGCATCTCCACTTCCTCATATCAGGGAGATCATGTGGTAGTTGTCTTTCTCCAGTTGACTTATTTCGCTAAGCATAATACGCTCTAGTTCCATCCATGTCATCGCAAATGGTAAGATTTCATTTCTTTTGATGGCTGCATAGTATTCCATCATATATATATACCACCTCTTCTTTATCCATTCATCTGTTGATGGGCATCTAGGTTCT